>APFE030922857.1:10820-31816 GCA_000404065.3 Pinus taeda
TTAGAATTTGAAATATTTTTTTCCCAAGGAAAAAAACAAACTTTTTATTAAGGCAATAAAAAATTACATTTGTAGATGTATTTAAGCATTCAAAATATTGTATGTCCACAAGAAACATATAGTAATCCATCTCTGGGTTGATCGTAGCAATAAATACTACTCAAACCCAAAAGCCAAAAAGAATCATATTCAGATACTGAGCTTCCCCATTAATGAAGAAAACAACCCATAAATACATAATTGTTTTAACCAAAAAACCAAAATTTGGATACCATAATCCATCACTACAAGTTTGTGAAAATTGTTATGACAACAACATCAAAAAGTAAATGACAAAGCTGATAATAAAAAATTTTCTAAGTGTCCATTCATATAAAAAATTGTAAGTTTGTTGATCCGACACATGAATCATGTCTTCTTCTACTTTAGTTATGCACCAAGTGCCCATATCATGTTGCAGACCCTCCTTAGAAAGGAGGTATGCTTGAGTATTACACTCCCTATAAATGTGATAGATAGTTATGAGATCAAAATTATGTTTTAAATGCAAGGTTTCTTCTAATAATGGGATCAAAATATAATTTTGACATTTTTGTTCTCTAATAAACCATTTTATACCATTCAGTGAGTCACCAAAGATTTGAATCGATCCCACCCTCATATGAATAAGCCAACACAGTAAAAAATTCAATGATTGAATTTTTTCATAGTTGTTTGATCCTGAGCCAAGGCCCATCGATGCTTTCAATTTTGTTGTTGTTGTTGACATGAATAACTAGCCCCAAGCCACATTTGTTCTATGAGTCAAATGCACCATCAAAATAAGCCCAAGGAATGTTAACCTTGATATGTTCTTCTCTAACGATCCTAGATGTCTTGATTGGGTTTAGCAGGGGGATTAGAGCATAAATAGAGGCACATTCAACAACAATTGGGGAATGTGAAGGGGACATATCCTAGAAGATGCTCCTGTTTCGAGCCAATCGAATGCCCCAAGAGATGATCAAGGGAATATTTCTCATGTTTTCATCTGGGGCAACATTCCACTGTATTTGCCAGGCATCCCTTAAATTTTCCCCATTCCATATTTGAGATATGCCCAAAAGTCTCAAAGATTCTTCCCAAATATTATTGTTGAATGGACAAGACACGAAGAAGTGTTGGATTGTTTCTTCCGAACATTTATAGAGAGTACACCAGCCGGGTCCATGTCTATTTCACTTCTGGAGATTATCCTAGGTAGAAATTTTGTTTTTTAGGATACACCAAAAGAAGAATCTTGATTTTGCCGGTCTTTTTAATTTCCATAGTGGTTTACACCACCATTCTTGAATCCCCCATGCCTTTCTAACCATAAAGTAGCTATAACCAAGCTTTGGAGAATATTTTCACGTAGGAGTTGTACGAATATGAGCACATCAGGTCAATCCCTTAACCAAACATTTGTACACTGAAGTTCTCTATGATAATTTTCCAATTCCTCTTCCCACTGGGGCTCTATTTGTAGGTCCTCCACTAATTTCCATCCTTGATGGCATATAGTAGATAAATCTTCCCTTTCAATTTGATTTAGAAAGTGAAGCCCTTGGGTATATAAACATACGAAAACCTCCCTTGAGAGAGAAAAACCTTCATTGCATCCCACCCATGGGTCGATGCCTATTCTGAGGTTCTCCCCATTTCCAATGTGCTAAGCCAAACCATCTTTGATTATGCTAAAAGATTCTAAAGTTTCCTTCCATAATGTTGAAACATGGGGGTTCATTTTGTCAAGTCTTCGCAACCATTCATAAATGAGAGTAGGGTCAATATATTTCTTTTTGAAAACAATCATCCACAGATTATCCATTGATATTAACCTCCACCTCGATTTAGATGCTAATCAGGATGCAAAAGATGAGAGATCTTTTATGCCCCATCCTCCGCATTCCTTTGGCCTAACAAATTTGTCCTAGACTACCCATAGCAACATGGTATCCTCCTTTGTTCCAACCCAAAGAAACTGGCTACACACCTTCCTGATCTGTGAAAGTATGCCTTTTGGGACCCATGTTAGAGCAATCCAATAGATAGTAATGGCAAGAAGGACCAATTTTATTAGAACTAGTCTCCTAGCTCTCGAAATCCATTTATAACTCTGATGTTTTATGTGATTTTCAATTCTTGCAGAATCTAGAGCCAATCTTGTTTTTGTAAGTGTCTGGCTTAAGGTGAAAACCCTAATACTTGAAGTTGTCCTTCATAGACTTTTCTTCAAAATGGAGGACTATGGTAATCCTGATAATTTCATTCTCTGAAAAACCTTCATGAATTAGTGACGATTTCTGTGAATTTATACACATTCCCCTTGCAGCTAAAAACAGATCGAGAGAGGCTTTTAAGTGCTCGCCTCTTCTCTTCGCGATCAGAATCAGTTGACTAAGGCCTTCTGCTGCTAGTAAGTGTTGTCATTTTGTATTTTTGAGGTTGAGGGAGTAAACACATAAGACAACATAAAAACCACTTTGGAAGCTGGGATCTAGCCCTACCAACTTCAGAGAGGGATCTCTCTGTAAAATTTAGCTTTGTTTGATGTGAATTTTAGGCTAGTTATGATTGTACTGATTATTTTGATTTGATTAGTTTGGTTGATTTAAGTGTTATAATTCCATTGGGCTATGGAGTCTTTAAATGAAATTGGATTTTGCGTCAATTTTTAGAGGAGTTCTCACAGGGAAAGCTAGGTTGCACTATTTGGATCTTTTAAAAAAGTAATGAATGATGAAATAACAGAAGTGTAAGGTTCAGTAGAAATTAAGGACTAATTAAGAATTAATTAATTTGACTTCAGTGGAAAACATGAAAAATATTAACAGCCAAAATAGGGCTCTCTAAATAACAAACCCTATTCATCACAATTTTTGTTAAGTAATTGAGATTTTCATAATAACAGAGAAAGAAAAACAATGTTTAAATAAATAAACAGAATGAACACATCACCATTTGGTACACCACATGAATTTTGTGAAAGTTCCTTGTATTATTGATGCTCCAACACTTTGAAAATTACAATATGCAGAAGAAATTACATTCAGAAATCAACCCTTAATACTTCAAACAGTGAAGTATTTATACTAATAATTACAAAAATAATTTACAAAATTGTTGTCAAACCGACGGTGTATTATTATCCTAATTACAAACAATATGAGTTATTCTTGGCAGAAAAATAGGCCACATAGACATCTAGAAGGAAAGGTGGCTCTATTTTGATGGATTTGGTTGTTGAGTCAACATGGAATTGTGTTGCGTTGGTGTGCTGACTATTGTGTTGGCTGATGTGTTGGACATTGTCTTAGTGTCCCCGAATTACCTTTTTAATCTCATAAATTGATCAGTTCTTCCCATCTCTTTTCATATGGTATGGTCAATTTTATTACCCTCCGGTAAATTTCATCTACCTCTGTGTATTTGGAAAAAGTTGGTTTCATTGTAAAAATGTGTTTTTCCTCATTCTGTACGTAGAAGTAATTTAAAATAGTTTTCAAAAACACCTGATGTCATACTGCCCTTAATCTCATTGAACTTGATACTGCTCTTGGTCATTTCTTTCATCTTCAGGACACAGTCTTCCTGAGTGATCAATTTATCATTTATTACATAAATGTTGGGCAGTCCTTTATGGATAAATGCTTCAATTCTGTTAGTAAACATGTTTACTTGCAACTCCAATGTTTCACATCTTTCTTCCAACTGATAAATAAGGTTCCTTTTGGTCAAAACTTTCTTGACCTATAAAATAATGGCAGTTCTGGCACTGATTCCTAATTCTTCAAGCTCATATTTTGACTTAGAATTCAGGAATCTGATAATGTTGGAGGCTTCTATGAGCATTTCTCCAAGCTTCTCTCTTCCATGCATAATGGTTTATGTAGCCTTTTCTATCAACTCCTTCTGCTCAAAGATGATTTGGACAAAAGGCCAAATCTCATTCATAGAGTCTAGTATATACATCCAAATGGTTTCCTTGGCTTGGGCCAAGGTCTGACCAATTGAGGTATCCATTTCTACCTTTTGCAACTTCTCCAACAGTCTCTGGGATTTTTGCATTTCAGTAACACGAGAAGCTTCAACTTTGGCCTTTTGTACTTCTAAAGCCTTGAGCTGATCCTACAAAGTCATGATCTCTTTTGACTGGAGTGACATGTTCTCCAGTTTCTTGGTCACCTGTTCAACACTTGCAATATGAGTAGAAGAAGTAGATGCAGTGGTTGTTCCTGTTGCTGGAAGCTAAGAAATGGGTATGGCATCTAGGGGGACAATGGCCATCTTCTGACTCTATTCTTTCTCCTTTATCATTTTCTCCATCTCTACCTCCATCTGTATAATTTGGATGTTCTTCTCTATAATCAACTTCATCATGTCAGCCTTCTGTGTTTCATTTTATTCAATGTCCTTGGTTAATGGGTCCTCTGTGGCTAGGAGCTTAAGCTGCTTTCTCAAGGCTTCAATGTCTAGATTCTTCTTCTTGATGATCTCCTCTGCAACATTGACATCTTTGGGATCATATCCTATCTTAACCACCAAGCCTTCCAAAGACTTGATCCTATTATCTGTGGCTAAGGAGGACACCTTCTCCATTTTCAACTATGACTGAACATTTGCAAATGAAACCTGCAACTTGGACAATGACATAACAATATTAGTTAAAGTAGAAGATATCATTTCACTAGTTTTCTTGTGCATCTCCATTTGATCAATGGGATGAATGTCTTTGGTGCTAAACCCAAATGTAGTGCTCTTGCAGTCTGCTGCTGTTTTTGGCTATTGAATTTGGGCCCCAAGGAAGGCCATCTGCATCTTTCCATGCTTTATGTCAAACAATGATAACAATCTACTCTGCGAGCTGGAGGTTTTCTTCCAAAACTTATTCTAAGTACTATTTTTGAGAATCTCATTTCTAAGATTAATCTCCCCGTATCTATCAAAATCTATCTTCTCCTTTTTTGTTTGGACATTTTGTGACTCTAGCTCAGTTTCCTTCTGACCTTGTGATGATGAAGGTCCAATAGGAGATGTTGCAAATTTGCTACTTGTAAGTGTTGAGTCTATAATTATGATGACATCCTACTCTTCTATCTCTTTGTCCACACCTGCCCTAGGAGTCAATTTTGTTCTCTTCCTGTAACTGATCCTGAACTCTTTGGATTCACTTCTTGTTGTCGATGATGATCCTTCCTCCCTCTATCTTTTGCTTTATCTCGCCTACGGAGTGGGAATCTTCAAACTAGAAGTAGAAAAGAGTTGTTCTTTAGCTTCCTGCAAGGTGTTTTCTGTCCATTCCAATTGATTTGCATACTGTTCTATTTTAGGCCTTGAAGTATGGATGTAGGGAGTACTTTTATTCTCTACCCTGAGCTTTGAAATAATGACACAAGGATCATAAGACCATGTAAAACTCAGACTAAACTTCATTTCTTTAAGCATCTTGTCTACTTCTTCACATGCTATCTTGGTATTACATACAAATGGGCCCACCTGTGTCTTTATTCAGAACTGTGATTTTTACTTGGCCACTACAAAATAGATGTCATCAGAATTTAACATTTGTCTAATATACTCCAGGGAAAAAATCCTCATAAGGAGGTATTTAGGGAGTTTGTAGGGTTCCAATTCACAGCCATAAACCCTTATCTCAGTGTAGTTTCGGTATAAATACCAATCCC
Source organism: Pinus taeda (assembly GCA_000404065.3). NCBI lineage: Eukaryota > Viridiplantae > Streptophyta > Pinopsida > Pinales > Pinaceae > Pinus > Pinus taeda. The sequence continues at coordinate 16,526 of APFE030922857.1, forward strand.
TAGTCTTGGCCTGATCTGTTAGATGCAAAATTATCTTGATTTCTTCACTGATTCTGGGTTGTAGTGAACTATTAAGGATGTTCATAGCTGGGTGAACAAGATCCTCAATAAACTGCTTGTAAGAGAACTCGTGTTGTTCTTTCATGACCAATGATGTACAAAATATCATTGGCTACTGATTTCCTACATCATCAAGCTTTTGCTTTGCAAAATTGAATTTATATGCCTGATAGTAAAGGAACATATAGATTAAAATGGAGGTTTAATTAAACACCTGTTCTGTGGGAAACTTTATAAATTGTTCATGAATGTTGTCAGCCAAGAATTGACTAAAATTGAACACAATGGAAGGCGAACTATATGTGGAAAATATGGAGAGGAAACCTAAAATGGGCTCATCTACCCATTGATCAGAATAATAGCTTAAAATATAGGAAATCATGGATATAATTTGTTTGGCTTGATCAGGGAAGATGGAGGAAGGATATGGAAGATTCTTCTTGGGTAACTGGGAATTCTCAAGCAAGAATATCTCAAATATTTTGGTTCTAGTGATGAAATCTAGCTTTTGATAAAGCTAGGTAAGGAGAAAGGAGTACTATTTTCCACAGAGGGAGCCAACATTATTTGGTCTATGGACTAGGTAGTTATAGTGAAGATGATATCACCTGATGGGGTCATCATAGCTCTTTGAGTAGGGACATAATATGCCTGACACTTTCTGGTAAACTCAGGGGCTTGGAATGTCAAAGGGAAGATGTAATGGGGAAGATTGGACTTCGAGATCCCAATTTCATCAGTTTTATCTGCATTTTTGTCTTCCAACCAGCAGTATAACTCCAAAAAGTCATAGTCACATTAGGTTTCATTAATCCTATAATCTTTGTCAGCCAGAGGGATGTGATCTAAATCTACAGAGGGGGGAATCAAAGGATTAACATGTTTATCCTGAGCTTTGGTCTTCAAAGGCATGACTGTATCAACCGAAAGTAACAATAACAGGAAGGATAACTTATCAGGAATTAGCTGAGGTTGAATGATTTGTCAACGAAATAGAACAAAATATTGACAATTCAGATCAGGTTCAAGTCGAGAGAATAGTGTGAAAGCGATCACTGTGAATAACAGAGAATTAGCAGTGTAAAGGATAGCAGAGATGCTTCAAAACATTTTGAAAGACTGATAAGTGAAAAACATTGGAGGTGGCGCGGGACTGTTAAATTTGAACGGTTACCTGGGAAGCGAATTTAATGCAAAATGGTCATTTTGCTGGGAGAGAATTCATTGGTTAACGGATAGACGATGTGGCGGATGGTGAGAGGTGAAGGTATTGTGGTGGGGACGTGCTAAAGTGGGCAAGGGGACAGTAGTTTTGGAGGGGGTAGAGAGTGGTATGTGGTTTCGACGAAGGGGGGTGCGAAATGCGGAGAGGGTGACACATAGAGGATGGGGCCTAACAGGGAAACAACCTTTTTGGACCCCCTCCGCGGTGGTAAAGGCAGGATGGAGAGGGGGGCCAAAGAACAACACGGGTAATGGATGATGAGCGGGAACAGATCCCGATACCTTGACTGTGTTGTCGATTAACCATAAACGACAAAGAATATTTTCCACATGCACTTTATTCTTTGTGTTTTAGACTTAGGATAAAATTTTAGGAATAAGACATGGAAAACATTTTATCCCATCACGCATATTTTCCATTTAGCATATGATTAAAACTTCAGATAAAAAATGATATCAGAAAATATTTATCAAACCATATAACCTACCTACCCATAACTATAATAACATTTTATTTTTTCTAAAGGATGCACTTAGACTAGGAAACCCACATTATTTTATTTTATACAAAACAAAAATAACTATCTAAATTCTGTCCTTTATTTCTTCTATTAATTCAGATTAAACAGTTGAATCAATGTCATTTTCTACCTAACCACTGATTTACCAAGATTAGACTATTTGGAAAATCTTTATTCTCTAACCTAATTTATAGAGATTTAAACATGTTTAACCATGATTACACTGTATGATTAAACAAATAGCTAGTGGTTGTGGCATTTTAAACAAGCTGCACACAACCTTTATTTAACAATGATGAAGAAAACTAACTTTTAGTAGTGGCATTTAGACTTGCAACACTTTCAGTATTATTCCTTTTTTATTTTTCTTTCTTTTGGTGGGTTCAATCTTTTCTTCTTTTTCAATATTCTTGCTTTTTCTCTTTCTTTTTCTTATTTATAACCTCTTTTGATTTTTATTCTATTTTTTCTTTTATTTGGAAATCATTGGCTGATTGACAAGTATTTACAATATAAGTTCCCTAAGATACAATACTCAATTACTTTGAGATCCCATAAATTATAGGACCCTAACAGTAAGAAAAGCAGAGGGACATCCCTATCAGAGACCTCTTTGGCTGTGAAAAAAGGGGGATGTTGCACCATTAATCAAAACAACAAAAGTTACATTTGATATACATCCCATTACCCAATTTATGAAACCAATACTGAACCCTAGATGCGTCAACAACATATGGATATAGAGTCAACTCATTCTATCATATGCTTTAGATAGGTCAATTTTAACTATCAATCCTTTTTTCCTGCTCTATTTCATACTATGTAATGTCTCCTGAGAAAACCGGATTGCTTCATGAATTTTCCTACCATCGAGAAACCCAAATTGTTCCTTTGAATTATTGCTTGAAATAATTGTTTTTAGACGAACAACAATAACTTTGGCTATAATTTTATAGATGCAGTTACAAAGAGAAATAGGCCTAAACTCCTCCAAGGATGAAGGGTCACCAGTTTTAGGAATTAAGTCAAGAAAAGTAGTATTGAAAGGTTCATATGCAAATCCTTTATCCAGAGATTCCTCCACCACCTCAGTAAGTTCATCCCTACTAAGCTCAAAAAAGTGTTGGAAAAATTCCAATGTCCAGCCATCAAGCCCTGAACTCTTTTCTCTCTGCATAGCTTTTAAACCCATTCTTCTTCCCCTTTTGACATTGGATCCATAAATATCTCAGTTTCCTCCTCCTCCATGTATGGAGGGAAGAGCTGGGCCACACATATCACCTCTACAATTAACACTGCTTCAGGAGATTTGAATAAGTTTTTGAAGTGATCCCTTCCCATGGTGGCTAGGTCTTTGAAGGATTTTTCTATGCCAAATACCCTTTTTAACCCCCAGATCGTATTTGTATTTTTCCTTCCTTTAGCATAATTTTGAAAAAAAATCGAATTTCCATTCCCTGCTGTGAGCCAAATTTTTCTAATTTTGAGTTTCCATTGTTCTTCCATGTCATTTAGAATTTTACTTGTTTCTATCTCGAGTTGTTTGATCTTTCCTCGCTTCTCTTCAGTCTCGTATCCATCCATTTCTGGACTCTCCGTTGAGTCCATTTCCTCCCCTATCCTAATTAATTCAAATTCATCCCTAATCATTTCCTTCTTCATTATTTTTAGATTATCCATTAAAGATTTGGTTAAAGAGTACCCCTGATCACTAGCCAATGGCCTCCATGTAGCATTTACTAGGTTATTGTATGAGGTCTCTTTGAGCCAAGTTGGGTTGAAATCGAAGGGTGAACCTGGCTTTTGATTAGGCCCTTTCATTTCCAGTAGAATAGGCAAGTGATCTGAGTCTCCTCCATATCCAACCCAATGTATGAAGAAAGGGATTCTAGTAGCCATTTCCTCTTTTAGATGGAAACAATCCAATATCTTTGTTACCCTGGCATCCCCCAAATGCTTATTCCTCCATGTAGGTCTAGAATTCAATAGATTCACATCTAAAAGCTTAACATATCAAATTTTGTTCATAAATAAGTCAACCAATGGGTTGGCTTGGGCTACTCGACCCCAGGCCTCATACAACCCAAAGGATAAATTTAAATGCCCCCCGACAACCAAATTTAATTTTTTCATAAAGGATTTGGAGAAGAGGTTATTCCAAAAAAGAACACTATCCTAACATGGTCCATAGATATTTAAGAGTAACAATTCTAAGCAGAGTTCCTGTGAATATACCTCAACTCCCAACACCAGTTCTGATCCCCAAGGGTTTAATAACTTCACACTACAATCTTTGACTCCCAAAGCCAAACCCCTAGATCTTCTTTTGGTATCAAATGTCATAAATGACCAAGTCGAAAACATTTTACTAAGAACAAGTTTTACTTCATCACTAGATCCAAGAGTTTCTTGAAGCATAATAACATCAAGGCAGTAATTGAGAAAAAAAGTTTTTAGAGCTAGTTTTTTGTTGGCACTAGTAAAACCACGACAATTGAAGGACACCACAATCATTTTGACACCCTAGACGGGGCCTGCGCTACTCTAAGTGCCCCTTTTGATGATAATTTTTTCCCATCAGCAATCTCAATTTTAGCTCTTTGCTAAGCCTTTGATAGGTTAGACTTTCTTCCGCGAGTATTTCAATGCAAAGTGGGGGCTTGTAAGTCTCCCAACCCAACAACAACTCCCAATGGGATATCCTTCTTTTCCTGGGGGGAAAAGGTTATAGGAGGATTTCTCAACAGTGTCCACAAGGGAGGGAAATGTCACAAGGCCTTTAGACAGGGTAGGGTCCAGATTAATAGTCGGAATAGATGTTATAATACTACCCAGGGCAACATACAAAGATCCAATAGGAAAATAAACCAAAGGGTAAGGCCTAGAAGAACCAGGCATCAGGAGTGAATTGAGCAATGATTGAAAGGATTCATTTATTGAGGAAAGGGGAAGATAGACAGTGCCCACGAGGTGAAGCGTAGGGTCGATTTCTCCCATCTCTTGCTAAACTTCCCAAATTATCTCATGAGGTTGGTCTTGCTCCTACTTGGCCACAACCTCCATCTGCATATTCTAGTCTTCCTGAATTTCCATTCACACTTTTTCACCCTCCTGATGATTCCCTAAGTCCTCTACCTGTGTCGTTTCCTCTTCTTCAGCTGAAGGCTAATCCACAAACCCTGGGTCTCCTCTACATCTTATTCTCCTCCTAGACCCCAAATGACAGTCCCGCATGAATTACCATATTTGTGGCATCTATTATAGCGGAAGGGTAGTTTCTCATAATCAATGATCTGTGTGTAGGAGTATTCTTGGAGTTGTAGGTGAATTTCCTCTGCTAAACCCTCTTGGATCTAACCTTACCAAAACATGAGCCAGGATCTTGTCTCTTGTTTCCACAAATGACATGTCTACCTCCATAAAGGATCCCAGTGTATTTCCTATCTCTCTGAAAACATCCTCCATCCAAAGGTGCAAAGGGAGGCTTGGAAGATGAACCCATACTGGGATTTTTTATACCTTTTCCCTTTGAGCATCAAAGAGAGGATTCCACCTTTTAAACAAGATTGGCGCTCTCTCGAAGCACCAATTTTTCCTCATTACCCATTCTAATGTCTCTCCTTTGCTGAATTTAATCATAAACCAAACCCTAACCAATGTGGCCACTTTGACCTGTCGATCCGGAGCATCCCTCCATGCTTTAGATATCCATTCTGAGATGTAGTTTGCTGAGAATTTTTTTCCCTTTCGATCTTCCTACCAGTGTTATTTCTGAGGCTTCCATGACCCTATCAATCTAGATGTCTACTCCCAGGACCCAATTTGAGCATAACACTTTCCTCTTTATTAACTTCCCTTTCTTCCTCTCTGCTCCTATGTTCCACCGCTTCCCTGCTTCTGTTGCCAAATTCTTCCCCTCCCTCTCATTAGTCCCTTCCTTGGAGAGCGGACTTGACCACGCCTATGCTACCCATTTCCAGTTGTTAATAGACCCTAAGGCTAAGAGTTGTCCGGCTTCACCTAGGCCTGAATAATGGGTATGCTCCCCCGTGTTATGGAAACCTAAACCCTAGAGGCCTTCTTCTTCAAGTACTAGTGATCTAGGTAAGGGAATACCCACCCTATTTTGCCCCTTGAATTCAATCAAATCTTCTACTATCTCTTCCTAGTGTGCCCAGAAACCCTAGAGTGAGACCTATCCTGTTAGCTCTTTAGGAATGAAATTTTCACAGATGTTAAAATCCTCACTGACCTTCTGGTTCGAAGGGCTCTTTCATGAAATGGTTATGTTTAATATTCCCCCCCCCCCCCCCCCCCCCACTAGCTTCAGATTGTCCTAGATCTAAGACTAGACACGATTTTAAACCCTTCTTTCCCTTGATGTCACTGCTAAGAACAATGTCCTTGAAACCACTCAAGAACATACCAAATACAGGGAAATAACCAGGGTTTTTGGTACTTACCCGGATCTTCGCCAACTCTTCTGCATCGTGACCCGCCAAAACTACTAATGTCCCCTGACTCTCTTGGAATACCTTGTCAGGCTTCCAACCCCCCGCCTTTGAAGCACAGGGAAAACCGGTTTCTAGATACCCTAAACCGTCTTCCGAAATCCAGTCATTCATCGTGCCTATCAATTTCCCTGTTGGGGATCTACCTGGATGAATCACCTTTGCTAGGTTTTGCTGAGTAAGCTCGAAACCCCAAACCGAAATAATATCATCCGGTTTGAGCTCCAGGTCGACACAGTCCCGGGAGTTGATTATTCTTGTTGTCTCTGTCTGAAGGGTAAATCACCACCATAAAACTCTTACTCTTAACCTCCTTATTTAGGCATGTGCTGGAGAGGGAGATCACAGATAAAAAAGGCATCAAATTTTGTAAAGCCTTCCTTTGAAACTGTCCATCCCTTTTTCTCTATTTCCATGCAGCTCCATTCTCTAGGATGCTTCCTTTGTTTCCAGGTATGACCCATGCGCTGGCTGGTTTCTACCACCTACCGCTATGTGTAAAACCTTCCTTGCATGCCATCTCCTTTCCCAAAGTCACCCTCCTAACTTGGACTATCCGCCATCATTTTCCTATTAGATCTTCGTATGTTATCCATTATCAATTTTTAGAATTTGATACCTATAGATAGTATAAAAAATTAATGATTTTTTTTTTACAAACTTAAAAATAAACAACATAGAATTGATATTTAAAATGAGTGCACCACAAGGTGGTAATCATGGAGAAACAATTTAAAAACTAGTTTTATATTCTACAAACTCTAGCTTAAAATGATGCAATGAACTTTCTCAAATTAAGTTTTGAGAATGTTTCGAGGCAAATTATTTGAGATCCTAAATCCGAAAACCTACAACCATCACCCAAAGATTGAACACCATTTTCAATTTTAATATGGAATATTGTGAGGCCACCCAACATGATTTAATGACCATGATGGTTCTATCACTTATCAATCACCCTTGTAGGTGAAAATTGGGCATTTTTTATGAGATTTGAAGCCTGGTGATATTAAGAGAATACCCCATTTTCTCCAAGCCAGTTAACTCATCATTATCAAGTTTTAAGAGATATGTATAAAATCATAAATCATCTAATTTATTAATGGAAAATTCCACTATCTAAAATAAACTAATATGTTCTACTAGTAGAACCTTTTATTGGCATCCATGTATCTAAGAATAGAGAAGTTGATATGTATAATTCATTATAAGATATTATTACACTACAAGATTCCAGCAATGTCCATGAAGTTCAAAATAGAGAATTGGATAAGAGCCATCCCTTATAAATGGAAACTAATTTATCAAGTCCAATCATATATATCCACTTTCATCATAAATGAAATTGTTTTAATTATCCAAAATCGAAAATGAATCTTTAAGTTAAAGTGTACTAAGTTTTTTAACATCTTGTGGGGATGAGTTTTATGATTTTTTGGACAATGTTCTTTGAGTTAGTGACTATAGAAAGCATGCACTTCCTAGTTCTAAAAATATCACTAGGGAATACACTCAAAAAAATATTTTCAATTAATATTCCATAGGTTGTAGAGGGGGTTGCGGTTCATTTGTTCTGCCAAAGTCACCCAAGACTTTCACTTAACCCTAGACACATAAAATGACTTTGCATATATGAAAAAATAAACTTAGGGAAAAACATGTTGCAAATATATTTTAACCATGGTGGGGTATATGAGACACCCCACTTTACCATTGAACCAAGGCCACTTAACAAGGAGTAGGCATTTATTAATATAGGCATTCAAATTGACATTGGAAATAGAAATTGTCTAATGCAACCATATGGTTGCCACACCCTAAACTCCCTATCAGGACTCATTCACCCTTATTAGCCTTTAAGTTTCATGCCATCATATACATATCATAAGTGTTAATTTAGGCTTTAGTCTTTAAAGACAGACCACAACACATTATCGGATCTTTCTTTAATAACCGGGTCCACTTAAACTATTGGGACTCCACAATACTATCGGGAATGTTAATATGCGCTCTAGTTATAAAAACCTTGGGCAACACTTTGTATCGAAATACACAGGGACAAAGGGAAAACCCCGCTTTGAATATATACCGGGACTTCAAAACTTATTCACCTGCCTCTATTAAATCATCGGGTCCACCTACTCCAAGCTACCTTCGCGCTCTCCGATCACCGATCCCTGATTGACTAATCTCTACCGTTCAATACATCCTCCGATCCAACAGTCCACATTTACTCCAACTGTACAACTGGCGCATCAATCCTCCATTGTCAATCTGCACGTAGTGGATCCAACGACTCACATCTTATTTCAAGCAGATAATTAATACAAGGATTAACCGCCCGATAAAGTGGTTTCCCTGTTCACCCTTGTGCTATGTGCAAATGGTGAATGGGGTCGGGTGATCACCATTTAATACCGCTTATAGTTCGTCAGCCACCTGAAATACCACGCACTGTAACAAAACTACTTTCACGATCCAACAATCACAATTAATCGCAATCTAACAGCTATGATTTGATCGCATATCGCATAGTCGCAGTCCTCCAAGGCAAGCTCTGTCTTCTCTAAAGTGTTGATCTGATATTCTTACGAACCTGATATGGATATAAGCCACCCTTTCTAAAATTCTGAGTCCAGATTTCAGATCTGATTGTGTTTTGTGCCGATTCTTAATGTAATTTGGGTTTTTTGCTTGCAGGACCAAAACTATGTAAATAGACTTCGCCAACCCAGCATCAACAATGATATTTAAAATAAAGCCACGACTTCTATCAATCATACGATTTAGGAGATAAACATAACAAAACAAAGGGATAATCACCCGATCTGAATACAAATAATCTGAAAGCATATAAGGGTTTCCGCAGGCTCAATAATAAATCATAAACACAGCAACATTCTTTCATAATAAGATAATTACAGAGTCTCGCCTTGGCCTGATTACACAAATGAAAGATTTTTGTTATCAAAATACAATCCACACACTATACTTGTTCTCGCTCTACTCAATCCTCTCCTGAATCTTTCCTCTCTGGCTTGATTCTACAAATTAGTGGCCTCCATTCTTAATCTGCCCGTAGGCTTACAAGTCCATCGTGAATCCTATCTCTCTATCTCTCCTTGTTTCTGAAAAGAAATGAAACACATATATTCTCTATCTAACCATCTCCTTCCACAAATTAAGGACTTCACAATATTTTTAAAAATCACATCCTATTCTAACTAATCAATATAGCTAATTGGCTTGATCTCCATGCAGGGAGGATCACTTGCCATTTTATTCCCAATTTTGTTCAGAAATAGGCAACAATTAACTACTTACATAATTTGAAATTAATACAAATTACATAACCAATTCTTCCTCCAAACTTTCATTAGCCACAACATGTGACCACACCATCACATTGTTGGCTAGGCCTAGCTGCTCCTGCATCAGAAGCCCAATGTTAAAAATAATCATGATTTTGAGATCATGTGCTTTTGATCTATGTCCTCCTGGATCCCATACTTCGTTCAGTAGTCTGTCTTTGGTTACTATTGTTGTTTTTTGTTCTCCCGGTCTCCATACTTTATGTTGTAGTGCTCCACTATCTATTTTCTTACTATCTGCTACTGCCTTTTTCATATATCTTACTTCTTTTTTCTCATCATCACAATTTATGTCAGGCTTCCACACTTTAATTTGTACTTTACCATTACCTTCGCCTGTATCATTATTTCCAGCCAATCCTCCTTCCTTCTTTTGTCCTCTATTTAGTTTATTGGAATGTTGTTGTATGAGTTCCCACAACTCATCAATTTATTTGTCCACTTCACTTCTCAAATGATGAATACTATTCTTTTGCAACTAAATGTGTTCTTGCATAAGAACATCATAATCCTTATGCCAATACCTTCTCCATTAATCCCCTACAACAATTCCAGTTCCTTCTTTTGGTTTCTCATTCATAGCTTCACTTCTTCTTACTTCAATTCTCAGTATACATGAAACTCCACAAATTTCTTGAAAACTAAGAATTCTTCTTGCTTGCTTAGATACTTGGAATACTCCTTCTCCTAGTAACTTAATTTATGAACCCTTAAGGATCATGGCATCATACTTGTCTACTTCTAAAATGTCACCTTCAACCTCTTCTTCATCAATAACTCCCTGTAGCACAATAGTAATCATGTTACTATCATCTCTTGAACTCATCTCTAGTTCAACAATTCCATACTGTAAATTCAACATCATTCCCTCTTTTTGAGACAATTTGATCTCATCTTTACTTTGATCTAATATTTAGAATCAATTCCTTGTTTTGAATTGACTTCACATTGCCTTGTTTCTGCATATAAATCTTCACCAGAATTAATCAATCTATTAAACACAAATGCTTTACCCTGTTTCCTCATTATTCCAACATCTCTGACAACTTCTTTTCCATATAGTCCTTCTTTACTCTAGCTTTCTTCAAGGTCAATAATCTTCAATAACTATTTAATATCTACAAAGTCTTCTATATCAACCTTCAGTAGTTGTTCTCCTCTGGCTTCAGTCCTCAATAGTTGTCTAATATCTGCATAATTCATTACATCTATGTTTAACAACTGCTCCTTCCTTTGCATCGCAAGATTATGTGAATTTCCTTCTTCTAACTTCTAAAAATCATATCTTTGCTTTTCCTTTCCCTTATGACAACACTAAAGTTGCCTTACTTCAGTGTATCTTTCTGAATACACCATAAGATTCTCCATTTGGTTTGTATTAGCGTCATCATTTTTCCTGAGAAAACTCTTTGTTCCATATTCATATGAATGGATCTCTTCCTTTCCAAACATTCCTTTGATCTCAATAATTCCTTTGCCATCCTCCTTTTGACTTATCCTTTGGATGTCGCCTAACTGGACATCTTCCTTCACTTGACTGAAACTTTTCTCTTTATTCTTCATATGACTGTGGGTAGTCATCTTCTCACTTATTGATATGACAGTTTCCAACAACTGCTTGTTTTCCCTCAAGTTTAAATAACCTGCAAACATACAACAACTTTTAGTATTCAAAATACAATACCTTTCATCCTCTTTTGATGCTTCAAGCACCAATCTTCCATCATATATCTTCTGGATTTCAGCAAATCCTTCTTGCTATGGCTCTATTCCTTTGAGTCTCTCCTTCTCTGACAAATCAATATGAATTTGTTCAAGTTCCATGAACTGGTTTATCAGCTTGCCATTCCACCTCTATTGCAATAGCTTCCACTTGACCCTTTTCTTTGTTCTCCATCTGTATCTTCAGTCTTCATTTGTCTTTCTTTGTACTGCTAGACTAATCTATTGTTCTTCATTCTACTGCCAATTGCTATACTTCTGCAATCTAATGCCTTCCTCAAATTCATTCTCATGTTGCTGATCATCTCTTTTAAATTGTTGGTTCCTTCCATCTTTATCTTGCTAGATTAATTCTTCTGTCTCCTTCATGTCTCTGAGGACATAACTTGCTTGTTGCTCCTAATCTTCCATTTCACCTGCAAATAATCTCTGCCCAATTTCTCTAATTTCAGCATCATATTTATTAATTTTGTCCCATGTACCTATAGTTACATCATTAACTAAAGAGTCTAAACATTTACTTAAGTCTATAAATGTTAGAGACATTTCATCCTTATCATGCATAGTAACCATATCCTTTTCTTTATCAGGTTTTGAAAGCTTCATTTCTCCTTCAGGTTCCTTGAGCAATCTTTCCAAGAATTCTAATTCCATGTGAAGTCTTCCCAGCATTTCACCACAAATTTCATTCTCGGCTTCATCCTTTTCCTAACAATCCTCTTGAATTATCCTATTTTCTGCACTATCATATTGGAAATTTCTTTCATCAATTTCATCAAACAGATTCATTTGTTTACCTTCTTGGAATACCACTATGGAATTTTCATTAGGCTTCTGGTCCATATCCACTTCATCTGACTATCTTACACCAAACATAAATTCATCTATGGACTCTTTCTGATGTAATAAATCAACATCTTCTTCCTCTAAAAGTCATTCTCCATCATACTTCACCTCAAGAGCTTCATTCCTATTTGTGACAGTTTCACCAGACTATCCATCCTCCTCTGCATATCCTGCAAACATACACAAACTATGAGAATTAAAATCACAAGGCTTCATTGCCTCATCTACTTCACTTGTCAACATATCTTCTAGTTGTTCTAAACTATGCCAATAGTCTATGAGGTCTTCAGCTAATCTCCCATTATCCTCTTCACCCAACATTTCACCCTGTTCTAGTCTACAAATGGAAACTTCCATTTCTATCTCTACTTCTTTGAGGTTTTGTATCAACCACTTTACATGTTCTTGTTTTAGCCTTCTCTGCAACTTAGGCCACTTCACTGGCTTCCTCTTCAAGGCCCAACCTTGTCGTTGGTTCTCCTCTAGCAGCATTAATAACACATCGAGTTCTTCTCTTATCTCAACTATTTCCTTGTCAATCTCTGCTTGACTCATCTGTTTCCTATGGATTTTTTAGCACCCTTCTCATTCATCTTGTAGCCTTCTTCTGAATCTTCCATATGACTTTCCATAGCCATATTTTCTTCTGTGTGAGCTCCTACACCTACAACTAATCAACTTCCTTCTAAGTTGATCTTCTCACCAAGCTTCTCCTCTGCATGGTCTCCAAGTCCTCTTTCCTTAGAACTTGCACTAAGCAATATTGCTCTCACTCTCTGGTTGCTACAATCACCTCTCTTAAGGATTCCTTTGTCCCTATCTATTCCAAGCCTCAGCTGGAATGAGGTTCTACTACAATCTCTAAGAACTTCCAAAAGTTCTTCCTACAGTCTTACTATTGTGGTCTTGTGCCCAACATTCCCATTCATTCAACTGCTACAACTTTCATACCTTTTGTATCATAAATCTTCATAAGAAAAACATCCTTATCGCAGGAAATTTTCTTCTCTTTTCCTACTCTGATACCAAAAATGATGCAACCATATGGCTACCACACCCTAAACTCCCTATCGGGACTCATTCACCCTTATTAGCCTTTAAGTTTCATGCCCTCATATACATATCAGAAGTGTTAATTTAGGATTTAGTCTTTAAAGACGGACCACAACACATTATCGGATGTTTCTTTAATAACCAGGTCCACTTAAACTATTGGGACTCCACAATACTATCAGGACCGTTAATATGTGCTCTAGTTATAAAAACCCTAGGCAACACTTTGTATCGAAATACACAGGGGCAAAGGGAAAACCCCGCTCCGAACATATACCCGAACTTCAAAATTTATTCACCCGTCTCTATTAAATCGTTGGGTCTGCCTACTCCAAGCTACCTCTACGCTCTCCGATCACCTATCCCTGATCGGCTAATCTCCACCATTCAGTACATCGTCCGATCCAACGGTCCACATTTACTCTGATTGTCCAACTGGTGCATCAATCCTCCACCGTCGATCTACACGTAGTCGATCCGACGGCCCACATCTTATTTCAGGCAGACAATTAATACGGGGATTAACCACCCGATAAAGAGGTTTCCCTATTCACCCTCGTGCTACGTGTCAAATGGTGAATGGGATCAGGTGATCACCATTCAATACTGCTTACAACTCGTCAACCACCCGAAATACCACGCACTGTAACAAAACTACTTTCGTGATCCAACGGTCACAGTTGATCACGATCTAATGGTTACGATTTGATAGCATATCACATAGTTGTAATCCTCCAAGCCAAGCTCTGTTCGCTCTAAAGCGCCGATCCAATATTCTTACGGACCCGATATGGATATAAGCCACCCTTTATAAAATTTCAAGTCTAGATTTCAGATCTGACCATGTTTTGCGCTGATTCTTAGTGTAATTCGGGATTTTCGCTTGTGGGACCAAAACTATGTAAATAGACTTCATCAACCCAGCATCAACAATTGTATTTAAAATAAATCCATGACCTTTATCAATCATACGATTTAGGCATTAAACATAACAAAACAAAGGGATAATCACCTGGCCTGAATACAAAGAATCTAAAAGCGTACAAGGGTTTCCGCAGGCCCAATAATCAATCATAAACACAGCAACATTCATTAATAATAAGATAATTACAGAGTCTTGCCTTGGCCCGATTACACAAATAAAAGATCTCTGTTATCAAAATACAATCCACACACTATACTTGCTCTCTCTCTACTCAATCCTCTCCTGAATCTTTCCTGTCTGGCCTAATTCTACAAATTAGTGGCCTCTATTCTTAATTTGCCCATAGGCTTACAAGTCCATTGTGAATCCTATCTCTTCGTCTCTCCTTGTTTCAGAAAAGAAAGGAAACACATATATGCTCTATCTGACCATCTCCTTCCACAAATGAAGGACTTCATAATATTTTTAGAAGTCACATCCTATTCTAACTAATCAATATAGCTAATTGTCTTGATCTCCACGCAGGGAGGATCACTTGCCATTTTATTCCCAATTCTATTCAGAATTAGGCAACAATTAAATACTTACATAATTTGAAATTAATACAAATTAGATAACCAATTCTTCCTCCAAACTTTCATTAGCCACAACATGTGGCCACACCATCACATTGCTGGCTAGGCCTAGATGCTCCTGCATCATTGTCTAGGTCTTCCTTTTTTAGCACTTATCCTAAAAGATCATGCCTCTATGGATATGGGTTGCTTCCTCTTCTACTTTATTTATTTTCTTAAAGAGAAATGAGTAATTTTATTTAAAATGTGCTCGGTCACAACATAGTACTCGAGATGTACAAATTTGCAGTGGTATGATCCAGATTATCCACGGTTTTGTGTTCATTCTGTCGACGTTTCAAACCCCAAAGGAGGTCCATCATCAGGACAATCAGATAGATAGAATATGAACGAAAGATTATTGAGAGAAGGAGCCATGCGCCTGGATATAAATAAGCCAAGAACCCTAATTTTATATAAGGGTCGACACTTGATTTCTAATTT
>APFE030922857.1:35888-59363 GCA_000404065.3 Pinus taeda
AATTAATTTAATAAAAAAACAAAATTAATTAATTATTAAATAAAATTAAATAAAAATTCAAAAATAAAAGTTTTGAAAATAAAATATAAAAATTAAAATTAAAAATAAAAATTAAAAAATTAGAAATTTATATTAATCAATTAATTAAATTTTATATTAATTAATTTATTTAAAAATGTATTAATTAAATAAAAAAATTAATTCATTATTAATTAATTAATAAAAATTGAAAATAACTATCAATGAATAGATAAACTAAGGTTCATAATTAAAATAATTAAAATCTTGAGCTAATTTTGAATAATTAAATAATTAATTAAATTAAATATGAAAAAGAAAAATTTTTGAAATCAAGTGTCGACCCTTATATAAAATTAGGGTTCTTGGTTTATTTATATCCAGGCGCATGGCTCCTTCTCTCAATAATCTTTGATTCATATTCTATCTATCTGATTGTCCTGATGATGGACCCCGTTTGGGGTTTGAAACGTCGACAGAATGAACACAAAACTGTGGATAATCCGGATCATACCATTGCAAAAAACTTCGACAGAAGCCTAAAAATTAACATGTACAAATTTCATTCTAAACATCACTATTTCCAGCATTCAAGGCTAGCTGATTCAGAGACACAATACTATACCTCTACATTTGACAACTTGACCACATACTATAGTTCTGATTAGAACAGTAAAATACAAACTTATACTTTCTGACTCAAAAACCGTACTACCTAAAAGAGCTAAAATACCAACATACCAAAAAACTATAGGCCAAATTTTCCTTGAATTAGATACAATCATACAGAAACAACTCGCCCATGGAAAACTTCTAGCCAAGTCTACTGAGAAAACCAAAATGCACATAAATAACCAGTTGAATAGTTGATTACTCAAAGTATGGAGCAGAACGGTTGAGGTCAATTTCCATGTCACCCACCTATGCCTCCTGTTCATCCCTAGTCGAGGAGTTCTCGACAGAAAAATTTAGATCCATTAACATATTCTACAGTGTAAAAACTTCGTCTAGCACCCTGGAGATCTGGACTTGCATTGCAATGATCTTATCCAAGTGTTCAATTTGAGTGAGAGAGAGAGATGGTGAACCTGCACTAAAATTTGATAGAGGGAAAACATGTGTTGGATGAGGAGGTCTTCAATGTGGAGTCAAGTTCCATAGAAATCTAAGAATAAACCAGCAGAGCCATACAAAAGCTCGAACATAGAAAACCACTGGCTGAAACAAAAAGAATAGGAGACCAATGTTTAAATTTCTAGGGAAAGGAATAGAATTAACCTTCGAACAACTACAAACCACGTCCGTGTTCTTGGGACCCCAAACTGCTACTGAAAACTGTGTCTCTACCACATCGAATTATTCTACAACTTCTTGTTAGCCCCCACGCATACCCGACCCAACACCATACATTCCATCGCTCCTGACCACATTCTCCATCAATGGTACCGAATCTCTCGAAACCCTACACCAAAGCCTCCTAGAAGTGAATCATACTGGAAAATTGAACAAAATATGTCCTTAGTATCAATAGATCCCTTATAAATTCATCCTGTCCACCTCCACTCCACATGAACTCCTTTCATTGCCGAGGGATTAAACCGTGATTTTCCATCTTAGATTCTGTGAATTCCTCCTCCCAATACATGAAATTAATTTCTGATTCATGCAAAACCAATAGCTTCATGCGTACATGATGCTTAACCCTGTACCACACCACGATCAACAAGGAGAACTCGCTGCCGTTTTCCATCCGGAGAGAGAGATGCAAGTCAATCAACATTAATCCATGTCCCTTCATTTCATTATTCCTCACAATCCACCTTGCACCTTGTCTTAAATGTCTTGTAAGTGTGCTCCCAAGAGGCCCCCTCCAACCCCTAATGAACCTTAGGGGATTATACACCATTGCTTAATTTTTTTTTAGCATTAATTCTACCTCCCCAAGGGAGGCTTCCTCATTGGCTAGGTGTTCTATCTCTTCATTATTATCATGGAGGATATGGAAGTATTCCTTAGAGGATATTTGTTCAAAATATTTCGAATTCTCGAAAGGATTCTAGAAAAAAAAAATCTTTAAGATTGGACCCCTTAATGAGAAATTGAATAGTGATTAAGGAGTCTCCCAAGTTAAGAATATTGTTGAGCTCTTTTTCTTTGGCGATGACTAAGCCTTGAAGCAACCCATATGTTTCCACCCAATTATTCAATATGGTTCCTAGGCCCCAAGCATACCTAGCTTTTATTATTCCCTTGGGATTAATCAAAATCCCTCCCCCTCCCTCCATCCCTTCTTCTTGTACAAAGGTGAATTAAATGTTTGGTTTCTATAAATTTCTAGCATCTTTTTCACTTTTTTAATCTCTTTTACTACACAAAATATGCCTATACTTTCATCTTCCATTTTTCATGTTAACACTAGGCAGTTGAAAGTTCTATGCATTGTACAACTTTACCATGCTACATTAGATTAGTTTTCAGATGCTAAAGGATTAAGTAAAGCTACACAAATAAGCTCATAAGTGTGTGTTGGTGTTTAAATCTTTTTCTCTCTTTTATTACCCCACTCTCTTCATTGATAAGTACATGTAGAAGTCTTTAATGAGAATGTCAAGATACTTTTTTCTCCAAGGAAAATATTCTATATATTTATTATTTTAAGTAGAAATAAAAATATATAAACATGGTGTTTTTCAACAATATTGAAGACAAAATGACTCTACCTTACCATAAAAACAAAATGACTTTTCCTACAATTAAAAATATAGTTGCTACTATAGGTTTCCTATAAGACTTGGTTGTGTTTGACCATTAAGAATATAAAACAAAATGACTTTTCCTACAATTAAAAACATAGTTGCTACTATAGATTTCCTATAAGACTTGGTTATGTTTGACCATTAAGAATATAAAACAAAATGTTGTCTCTCATAAAGTTATAATTTTCTTAGTATTGACTAATTATATATTAGTATTCCAATAAAAAAACATACTATATGTCATTAAAACATATAATATATCTTGTCCCGGGGGGGAAACTCAATTGGTTAATTCAAGAATTATGAAATCGTTGAAATGCAAAAGACCCAGGTTCAATTCCTCCTTATTGTGACCCGAGCTATTGGGAGGAGGTCATATCATAACCCCCCAGACGTTTGCTGGTAGTTATGTGTCAGTTGGGTTGTTGGGTTCCTTTCAGTTACAAGAAAAGAAAAAAGAAAACATATAATATATCTTCAAGATTACTACATGATATTTTGAATCCTATGGCCAAAACCTGGTACATGCCAATGTAACAACAATTTTTTTCTTATTATAGAAATGAAGACTCTTATAAAAGAGTTCCATATTCATTTGTTTACACTACCACCAATTTCCCTTCTTATTGTAACAACCCTCACTTAACCCTTATTTTTGTAAACTAAATAATAATTGTGAATTCTAACATGGAAGTTGTGGCTGGTTAAGGAAAAATATTGTGAGCACTTGAAAATTAAATTTTAATTTTAATGATGGCATGAAGGAGGGGACTCCCACAAATCCATTTTCTAATGGATAGTGGTTTATATTCCTTGAGAACCCATGCACTAGTCTAAATTAAATTCTTGAAGTCATGGTAGACCAATCAACCACCCCCCCTGGCAGGATGTAATGAGATGGGATTGGGTGGTGTGGGAATAGGACCATGCCCATGCCCATTCCCATTATGGATTGAGGACGTGCCACGAAATTTGGGGAACACATAGCAAGAGACTAGGGAGGATAGGGGGATATATAGTCAACAATGGATAGAGAGTAGGAAAAATGTTTTTGAAAGAAAAACACACAATAACAGGGTTCTCTATGACTCTCTTAGTTTTTCTTTCTTTGGGCATTGATTAGCTATACCTATAGTGTGGAGAGGTCACTTATCACTCACAATGAAGTGTGTGGAACTATTAGATCCATGATATTGGAAGACGGGAGGCTCATGTTTTATGCCCCTATACCAATAGGCATCATATATCATGATTGACTTGGTCTAGTTCTAAAATATGTTCATACCTTTACTTGTTGCAAAGGTTTTCCATATTTGTTAAAAAACAAAAAAATTAAAAAATGTAAAGAGGGTATACCCTAAAAGAAAAATCAAAGGGTAAAAAGAATAAAGAAAAAGTCAAAAATAATGAAAGAAAATGAACCCCAACAAAAAGAAAAGAACATGAAAGTGTGCAAGCCCAAATGCCACTACTATTTATTTTATGCATAATAAATATTGGGTGCAACTTGTCACCTATGCCACAATCCATGGTAACCAAATAGTTTAATCTTGGTTATTCCAGGTTTTCAATTTCATGTTTTTAGATATAGAGAATAAAGATCTGACCAAACAGTTTAATCTTGGCAGATAAGTAGATAGGTAGAGTGAATAAGAGGAGCTCAACAGTTTAATCTGAGCCCTTGGATGTAATAAGTGTAGATTTAGATAGATATTACTATGTAAAAGAAAAAAAAGTTTGAAAAGGGTTTGCCAGTCTAAGTGCACCCTAATAAAGAAGTGAAAATGTTAGGATAAAGTAGGTAGCGTATGTAGACGATGGTTATAGAATAAATGTGTGGTGAATGATTAAGCTTAATGCTTAAATCTTTTGCTTTCATCACTTGGAAAAAGCACAACTCACATTAGAAACAACACATCAAGGAAACAAAGTCAAATTAATTAACTTCCTTACTCCATTTTTCCCTAAAAATTCACTAATTTCCCCTAAGTGCTAAAGGTACCTAAACAAGTTAGAAGGACTCAAATCATTTCTTTGACTTTTGGAGGGACCGGACCCTCGGCCCAATAATTTGAAATACCTAAAGTACTTAAATCCCTTTCATCAACAATTACCCCTCCATAAAGTCACGCATTCCCTTTATAAAGCTTTTCCTAAGTGAAATCCTATTTTACTTAGGGAAATTAAAACATTCTCCATATAAACTCTCATATTCACTTAGCCTAAGTCTTAAATATGTATGATGGAAATGCTTTCGGAAACATTTTTACTTAGCGCGCTTCATATTCCATAATCATATTAACTTCTAACTAGTATTATTATCTAAATCCCGAAAAAAATTACCCTTTCCCCATATTATTATTAAAAATCCCAAAAAATTACATATCCCGCCCCCAGTTGCAAAATAACCTTAATAATGTTTGAATAAATTGGATTAATTAGTCAACCTGTGACTAATTAAAAACCCCGACCCCCACCGTGCTAAATAAAGAATTAATTAATCCTCACGATTAATTAATAACTTTCTGACCAATCGCATTACCCCCAATGTAATTAAAATCTTTTAATTAAGTCGCCCCCCTCCATTAAACCCTAGTCACGTCCCAATCCCTGACCACCGTCAAATCGCATCTCCCAGATCTAACAACCATCTCTTATATTGCGCGGGCCTTTTGGTCGGACGTTATACACACGATATGAGCAGTTTTCCCAAAAGCATCGATGTTATGTGTCAGTTGATAAGTGGAATCACGTGGCCCCCCTTCAATACCACTGACCTCCCATAGGCGGTGCGATAAAACCCGCTTACTGCCTCCCACAAACAACAAAATGTCACATCATTAAGTTGACGTCACCTGTCCTTGTCGCTAAACCCGCCAAAAAATTGACTTTGCATAAGAAACAAAGTATAATCCATTTTCGCCCTTTATCCTGAACAACCCATGCATGCAGTTAGTACGTAGAAATCAACCAACTCGTACCCAAACCATCAACTACCCTGAAAGTTGCTGCCCAACTTTTCTCTAGTCCACTGTATGCTTCCACGCAATGAGTTCACCTTTACAAGTCACTCAATAATAGGTATTTACCAGTTTTCTTCCAGAAACCCTGTTAAATACTAAAATTCCTCGTAATCACGTTGAAACCCAAAATTCCAGTGTAATTTAGTTGCAAGGCTTAAAATCAAAGACTCCCACGACCTCTGTTTCACCTATATTCACTCAAAAAAGTGCCATTTTCATTTCTGAATCCACAAGAACCAGAAATGGAAACCCCCGTGGCCCTCAATGTAGCTCCAGTCAATGCTCCCCATAAAGACTTGGATTGCCTTCCCTTAGCAGATAAAGACTTCCAAATAAAGAACCTTGAACGTGATAAATGCCCCTTGAAAGTATATTGTCAATGTCGAGACAATTACATGAACAATTTGGATACCATAGGACTTTGGGAATCAAATCTCCCAAAGTACATATTCCCTTCTGTGCACATTTTCCTGGACATTATCCACCAATGCTAGGCCAATTATAACCCTAACCTCAGAGCCGTAATGTCCCCAGACCAGTCAGTCTTGTTTACCATTACTACTGATCCAATTAATGAAATGTTACAGCTTCACCGTAGCCAGAACCTCACCCCCATTTCCATTGGAGAATTACTAGAAAAATCCACCAAAATGTCTAGTTTTGAACTCAGCCGTATTTGCCATACTTTCATGGATAAGGATCATATACCCAAATAACCTCCTCCCTCCCTAACATGTTTCTTCACTAATATAGGCAAATATATTGTTAATATGATTGCTGCCATTATGGGTTTCAATACTAGTGAGTTTGTTGATGAATTGACCCTAGTTCTTATGTCTATCTTCAACCCTAGATAGCCTCTTGCTATCAAATATGACTATGTCGCATTCATTGCTGAAAAAATCCATGACCAATTTAGGAGGCTAGTAAAAGATAGAGCGTTTAAGTATTCGACAGTCATATATCACCTCTTCCTTTACTATCAATTTGACAAGTTCCATTTCTCTGTGCATAAGATCGATACAAAAGGTAGCCCTAGGTCAGTCATTTTCTGGACCTCTATTTTTCACTACTCATCCTCTTCCCTATTCATATATTGATTTCATTGATCAGTTTTTCCATCCTATAAATACCATGTTGACAAGAAGTTCTCCCCCTAGAATCAGTGATGATATCAAAAGAATCCTTCATTTTTCAAAGTAGTATAGGATAGGCGACTGGTACTTATACCATAATCATACTAAGATCAGAGTCTATGGGTGTGAACTGCCCCCCTACAAATTACCCAAGTATGTCCCCATGATATTATTTGCGGTGGAGTACTACAGGCAACTAATCAACTCTGATCAAATCCATTTCATGAAAGAAAATAAGAAATCCCATATGAGAATTAAACACCACTTAGGCCCATTTGTGTGTAACAACAAAAAGGTAGGGCAAGAAGTAGAAGAAATCATAGAGAGGAGGATGCAGTTAAAGAAGAGCTTTTCTTGGACATATGATCCTCACAGTTTCATTTATGATAGAAGGATAAAACACAAGTTATCACCCTACATCCATCACATCATCCCTTAAATAGAACAATATGCCAACATGAATGAATGGAGGGAAGGGACATTGATAGAGCAAGATAGTGATAAAGTTGAAGTTGAGAATGTGATGAAATATTTGGAGAAAAGACTTGACCTGGACTCCTTTTTACAGGTGCATGCAGAGTCTTCCTAAAGGCTATTTTAGGAAACCAGTGCTCCCACAGCCGAGCCTTCACAGAGGCAAACTCAGGAAACGGGTCCATCTACATCAGAACAACCATCTACAACAGAACAGCTAGAGAAATCAGAGAAACAGCCTGAAATATTTGTAGATTTAGATCCACCATAGCCACACCTAGCTCAAACTAATATGGGAAATCCTCCAGTGCTATAGACTCCTCTAAATGAGGAAAAGAATCTAAAGAGAGATAGGGAAGTAGCTACCCCTCCAAGCATACACACAGATCAACCCTTTGCTAAGAGGCAAAGAATGAATCCATATTCAGAGAAGGAATTCATTGGAGAAACTACAGAGAGCATGAGAAAGGAAGGGACATACAACTTTCAAACATTCCCAACAGGTGGGACACCTTCAAGTTCACAAAGGCAAGAACTGGAAAGGAAACAAAGCATAGAAATTTCATCTCTTAGGTCTTCTTCTGAGAAAATTATAGATATAAAGGGGAAGTTTAAAGAAATCAAGATACTGAAGGCCCTAGCCTATGCTCAGTACTTAAAGATGGCCCCTACAAACTAGACCAGATTGATGTCAGCCTTTGACATCAAAGAGGGCAAAGTAAAACTGAGTTTCCTGAAACCCACAGTGTTGCAGCCAAAATCCTTGGCAGATTATCTCAAAACTAATTTTGAAATCATAGCTAAAGACATCCACCCTATTGATCAGATTGAACTACACAAGAAAACAGGTGAGATGGTCTACTCAACACTGACCAACAAAGCAATGATGGCTCATAGATTGCAAAATTCATTGAGCAATACTACAGCCCAATTGTAGCTGGAAAAAGCCTCCTCACAGGAAAAATATAACAGGATAAAATCACTGGAAGAGTTAGTAATTGAGTTGGGTCATAACCCAAAAGATGTTAAGGGAGCAGAGAGCTTAATTAAGAAAAAGAATGAAGACATAGCTACACTTAGAAAACAGTTGAAGTTGTCGCCACTTATTCACCCTCAGACTATTGAAGTGATAGAGAAGAAAAATTGAAGAAGAACTTATGGACTTGGTCCTTAAGTTAAATGAGCAATTAAAGGAAACATAGCAGGAATTGGAGAAAGCAGTGCAGTCAAGGTAGAGTGAGTCCACCACACAACCTCAAACTGTAGTGCCAGTAATTTCAACCACAGTCCCTTCTACACTGGCAAATGTTTTAGCACCAAACATTCCTTTGGCAACAAGCACACTAGTAGAAGCAACAGGTACATCACAAGTATGTGGACCAACACAGTGCACAGAGGACTTGATTAAGTCAATGGAAGAAATGAAACTCCAAGTAACAGAGTTGCAGAAAGTAAAATAGAAATTCACTACCTTGGAGCAGAAATATGATATATCAAAGACCAGTTATGTAGAAGAGATGAGGAAAAACAAAGGCATGGCCCAACAAATTAAAGCATTGGAGAAGGACCTGACATTTTGCCGGCCTTTAACAGAGATCAGAAGGATATTGTGGACCAATGTCATTGATTCCATCAACGATATTTGGTCATCAATTCAAATTATTTTTGAATAGATTGATTTAGTAAAGCTTGCTCTTAAAGAAATTGAGAAGACTAGAGAAGAACTGGGCATGAAACCTGAGGAATCCATCAGATTAATCAATTTTCTAAATAGTAAAAACAAGCAACAGTTAGAACAATTAGACATTGAGGATAGGACTGCTACCATCCTCGAAATAAAGAAAGTGTTCACCAAAAGGAATTTGATGCAAGGCCTGGAACATAGATGTCAAAGCATGCAGCAAGATATAGATGAGTTCATGAAGAAATTTGACATCTTAAGGATGAAAGTACTCCCCAGTCCTTTATTCATCAATGATAAGCTAATGGTTCAGATTGATTACATTAATAAATTACATCAGCAGGCTGACAGCCAGGCTAGTTCATCTTCAGCCAAGGCATTACCAACAGGAAAAGTGTTGTACGATGGTTTAGAAAACCTCTTTTTCATTGAACATGAAGTAAAGTACTTATTCCGTGTACAGCCCAATTTTGTAAAATAAACAGAAGCATATGAAATTTACAGGAAGCTGACAAAAAAAAGAATACCAAAGGATGATTGGTGGTCCAACATGACTGACATCCTATAAATTACCATGGTAAATAGTGAGGTAAATAGAAATAATTACCACAGTAAATTTTGGTAAAAATGATGAATGCTCGTGAACAGGTAAGGAGTATCAGTTATAGGTGAAAGAGTATCAGTTAAAAAGATCAAATTAGATGTCCAACACAGAGTTACTAAGACAACAACAAGATGCAAATTTGTAGAGCATGCCTCCAACTCCTTCAATAAAAACAAGGACAGCAAAAATCAGTCCATTATCTATCACTATATTCAAGACCATCTGTCTCTATATTTGTGTAAATAGATATTTTATTTTCCTAGAATAAATCTCATTTAGTTATGAGATATTTGATGTAAATTTTGTATAAATACTTCTTTATTCAAAGTATTAGGAGTGGATTCTAACATTTCTATAGACATTTTCTTCTGGAATTGAAGTGTTATTGTACCAACATTTGTATGGCTTGTTGGATCAAGGAATAAAACTATGGCAGTTTACAAGATACTTGTGTCAAACAGAAATCAAATAAGTATTCTATATCTCTTGTGTTTTATTGTCTCCCTTCTATTTATTAATAATCACATGTGTTTTCATGAAATCTGAATGATAAACGAAATAATGATATTTCAAAAGTTGCTTTGCTGCAATCTGTTTTAAAAGATTTATCTTTCTTAATGTTTTCTTCTAGACTATCATAGTTAGGGAATTCTTAAATGCTCCCTTGCTTTCATACTTTATCACAATGACCTATTTAGCAAAGAATACTTAATTTCTCCTTGTTAATGAGTACCCTCTATTCTGCATATTAAACCCAGTTAAAGGATTCTTCATTGCCTTTCCTCCTTGTTTATTACCATTTCATCCATCCATCTAAACTTGGCATTTGCCTTTTGTTTTAATACCTTGCCCTGTGAGTTTTCCCTTTAGTAATTTGATCTAATCCAGTTGAGCAATCACTCAATTTGACTCCATAGCGCAATCGCTTGAAGGCCTTATTCTATCCATCTATTACCAAAATTCCACCACCAAACCAAAATCCCCTGCAAGCTTTCATAACTAGCCGAATATCCCATAAAACAAAACTAAACCATAAAGAGAGAGCCCTCTCTGAGTACAAATTGGCTAGTTTCTGTACTTAAAATATTGTTTTGTGGTTACCTCGAAGTGTCCCTTCTTTTGATAACTTCTAAGGGAAAATCTGAGTGATAACATAGTGGCAACTCCACTGGGGAATGAACATTCCTCAGTAAAAACAAATCTTTAAGAAACACAAAGTTTGATTCTAAGCATCTTAAAGAATTCATAGAAGTTATTTTGATATCTTTTAAGAAAACAAAAAGCAAAACCTGAAATATGGCTTCAGAAAGAACTCAGTACACTAGAGCTAATCCTAACCCTAATCCACCCCCAGTGTTCGAGAACCCCAATTTGATCCCCAGAATTCTTAGAATACAAGAAATCTTTGTTAGCCCTTGACCCATATTTAGATCCCAATCTTGTCTTGTCAAGTGGCTTTACCTAGAAGACCTATCCTTTGATGAGTACTTTGAAACCTCTTTGTTTCGGACTTCATTTGACTTTGTATTAATAGACCTAGTCCAAGACCCAGAGTTCATCAAAGAACTTGAAATCGAAAGAGCTAATTTGTCAATTGACTGATATTTGTAGAACTCACCTCAATCTAATCTTACCACTGAAGAAATCTCTAATTCTTCTATAGGTCCTTCTTTTTCCACTTGCTCATCATCATTCCCTCATCTCTCTCAACCTCAAACCACTCCATATTTAACCATTACTCCAAGCTCTCCATCCACAACTCAAATATCCACTGTTACCCCAACTCCAGCTTTTGTTTCACCACTATCAACAGAAATGGTCAACAGATATGCTCCCCTGGTACTACCATCCAATTTAGGTGCCATGCCCCAGGACTACCAAAGTAAGATTACTACTTTTGATGGAACTGGAACCTATACCACCCAGCAACATACCAAGAAGATGACTAATTATTTTGAAATTGATGAAATAGATACTGTTGATGTGAAAATGAGAATATTTGTTCAAAGTTTATCTAGGGAAGTTAGAACCTGGTTCAAAGCCTTAACACCCAATAGTATAGATATCCTAAGAATTCTCTACCAGCAATTCTTGAACAGATGGGAAAAGAGGAAAGACCCCGTTCAAATTTTATCTGAATACGAGAACCTAAGAAGAGGACCCCATGAACTTTACAGGACTATTGCACTAGAATTAACAGTGCGTATAGTGCCATTCCACTAGATCTTAGGCCTCCACTAGGTTTAGCCTTAATTAAATTCCCTAATGTATTTGATTATGATATGGCTTTCTAGCTCAAAGAACGAAACCCCCTACTTTGGAAGATATGCAAAGCATAGAAATTAGTGTTGAAGCCAACCTGCTATCCAAAAGATCCAAGGCCAGGAGTGAAAGGAGAATACCATTAAAATAATAAAGCACACATTTTGAACAAAAGTTGGATGCCATAATTAAAGGAATGGATATACTGGGAGACAGAGTGGAGATAATTGAAAGGAAATCTCCTTGGGATAGCCAGCAAACTAATGCAGGGAGAAATCCTAATTTTAGAAAAAATCAAATCCAGAACTCTGGAAAGAATGGTCCTAACCAAAACATTAGACCCCCTTTCTAGGAGAACTATGCAGAAGCTTCTCACTCTGAAGGCCCAGAAGAAGATACTCAAATCAATTTTATGGGGCTTGATGATGAAGTAGAATTTTTCTTATCCCAAGATGATCAAGAGGCCCACATACTTAAACAGTTCCAAACCCAATCAGGAGAGTCCTTCGACTTTAGACAGGGATATGACTCAGAAATTTTTGAGGTGCACAAACAGTATAACCTGAGGAGTAGAAGAAGTACTGATGACCCAGAAACAAACCAAAAAACAACTCCTAATCAACCCAAAAAGGGAAAAATAGGCCCAGTGACAAAAATGCTTCAAATCCTTTCAAGAACTAATCAAAACCCTTCCAACCCCACCATAGAAGATGTGTCTGATAACCAACCCAGCAATAAACAACCTTCCACTTCAATTCCCTCCAAGGAAATAGTGGAAGAAACTCAAAAGATTGATCTAGGAGAATCAACAAATCATACCCCTCATCCTGAAAAGGGAAAGGACATAGAAAACACAGAAAACAAAGAAAACATTGCTGCTCGAAATCCAAAATCTCAAATGGAAAAAAACTTTAATCTGGAAACAGAAGTAGGCAAGCTAAAAATTTCTGTCCCATTATCTAAATTAGCCAAACATGATGTCTACCGAACTCAAATCAATAGATCACTTAAAATTATTGGAATCGAAGACTTAGTTAATCTTTATGATGATCAACTCAACTTAATATTTGGCCCAGAAGTGAATGAGAAACCATTGGAATGAGGAATTCCTCCCTTCTATGTTATCCTAAACATACATGATAATATTCTTCACAATGCCATGTTTGACTTTGGTGCATCTCATAATCTCATGCCCAAGTCTGTCATGGAAAAGCTAGACCTAGACATCACTAGACCATACAAAGATTTGTTTTCTTTTGACTCCAGTCAAGTGAGATGTTTAGGATTGATAAAATACTTGTGTGTTTCATTGGTTCAATACCCTACAAAAACAACTTTAATGGACATAGTGGTAGCAGATATGCCACCCAAATATGGCATGTTGTTGTCCAGATCCTGGGATGCTAAGCTTCAAGGGTCTCTTCAACTAGATATGTCATATGCCACTATATCAGTTTTTGGACAACCTAAGAAACTATACAGAGAAACATTGATGAAATATGTAGTAAGTAGTCAGGAAAAACCCCAAAATTTCCCCATCTACTCAGTACACTCCGATATGGATTATTTCATTCTTTACAATGCAGAAGCCAGTGCTTCAAATACTTTAGATGTTTTAGAAGCAGAACCAAAAGAAATTGAAAAAGAAAAATCAATTGTTCATATTCAGGAAATATCAAATAACAAAGAAAAATCATATGACAATGAAAAACCAAATGCCATGGTTAAACAAGTTCCCACTATCCCATATACAAATTATGAACATGAAATCCTTTGGCATTTAGAGTTTGATGGCTCGGTAAATAAACTAGGAGCAAGAGCAGGAGTTTGGGTGTACAATTTAGAAAATGATCATGCTGAAGGCCGTGCCTACATATTGAATTTTAGATACACCAATAATATGGCAGAATATGAGGCTCTCTTGTTAAGTCTTAAACTTGTTAAAAGATTAGGAGCTATAAGGGTGTCCGTCATGGGAGATTCAGAACTAATAATTAAAAATATTAAAGGACTTACTCAACTAGGAATCCTAGACTAGGATATTATAGAGGAACAGTCATAGAAATCCTCAACACTTTTTTGGAAACTCAGCTTGCAACTATTTCTAGAAAACACAACATGCAAACCCACAGTCTAGCCATGTTTGCCAGCACCTGCAAATTACCTTTTCAACCTAATCATCAGTATATTAATGAGATTGGGCACAAACCAGCCATCCCTGATAATCTTAATAACTGGCAGGTTTTTGATAGTGATAAGCAAATCAATAATTTTCTAACCTTAGATGAAGACTTCTCTAACATTAACATAGATGTTGATACAGTTACTAGTTCTAATCAAGTAAATGAGGTAGAAATTAACATTTCAGAAGAGGATTCAATAAATATGCTTCACCCTACCAAAGTCACATAAGAAGAAATTCAAAACCTGAAACAAATGGACCTAGATGAAATAATTGAAGAAGAACCGGAGGTTATCAACCTAAAGGACAAACATTTACCCAAAGTATTGACTCCTCTAGAAGATTTGTTTGACTCTAATGACATTCCAAAGAGACCTAAAATGGAGCCTTTAAAAGCAGACATCGAAGAGTATAACTTAGGAACACAGGATAGTCCCAAATTGATAAAATTGTTAATATCTTTGCCTCCTGATTAAAAACTAAAATACGTTGAACTTATGAGGGAATTCCAGGATGTCTTTGCCTGGAATTATGAAGATTTGAAATCCTATAACACCTCCATCGTTCAACACACTATAACTGTGAAAGAAAATCAAAAGCCCTTTAAACAAAAAATTATAAGAATTAACCCTTTGCTATTACCATCAATTGAGAAGGAAATAAAATTCATGTATGAAGCAGGGATTATTGCCCTATTAGATTCTCAGAATGGGTATCTAATCTGCCACCTACTAGAAAGAAAACAGGTGAAATAAGATTATGTGTTGACCTGAAAAATGTGAACAAGGTCTCTCTTAAAGATAACTATCATTTACCCAAAATGGATCATATTTTGCAAAGGGTAGTGGGTTCTTCTAGAATTTCACTTTTAGATGGGTTTTCAGGTTATAACCAAATTTTGGTTCATCCTGATGACCAAGAGAAAACTGCTTTTACAACACCATGGGGTGCCTTCATGTACATTAAAATGCCATTTGGACTAAAAAATGTAGGAGCAACTTTCCAAAGAGCAATTGACATTGCCTTTGCAAAAGAAATTCATGATTTTCTTGTTATATATCTTGATGATCTAACTATTTTTCCAAATCAGATCAACAGCACTTAGAGCATCTCTGGAAATTCTTTTTAAAATGCAGAAAGTATGGCATTTCTTTGAATCCAAAGAAGTCTTTGTTCAGTCTGGAAGAAGGAAAAATTTTAGGTCACATCATTTCCAAGGATGGAATTCAAATTGACCCTCCCAGGATTGAAGCTATTTTACAGATACCCCATCCAAGAAACATAAAAGAGCTTCAGGCTTTCCTAGGAAAAATCAATTTTTTGAGAAGATTCATCTCCAACTTAGCCGAAATCATAATATCATTAAATAACATGCTAAAAAAGGATTCAAGCATCAAATGGACAGTAGACGCTAAACAATCATTTGAAGAAATCAAAATGGCCTTAACCAGAGCACCAGTACTCACAAGCCCACAATGTGATAGAGAGTTCATCATTTTTTCTTTTGCATCAGAACACACCATAGCTGCAGTTTTACTACAAAAGGATGATCAAGGATGTGAAAAACCAATAGCCTTTTTAAGTAAATCTCTCAGAGATGCATCATTAAAATACAAAATAATGGAGAAACAAGCTTTTGCATTGGTAAAAGCCCTTAAATATTTTAGAGTCTACATACTGTATTCCCATGTAATAGCTTATGTTCCTAATGCAGTAGTCAAAGACATCCTAACTCAGGATGGAGTTGATGGCAAAAGAGTAAAATGGATAGCTACTATCTTAGAGTATGATGTAGAGATAAAACCTACCAAGATAATTCAAGGTCAAGGATTGGCTAAACTCATGGCATAAACTAATTTTCAAGCCTTAGACATAAATCTCATTGCAGAGCTGGATAACGAGCAGGAGATGGCGACTCCACAGATCAGTCAGGCCTTTTTAGATTCACCTTGGTATGCTGATATAATTTATGTTTTACAAAACCTATAGGCTCCTCCAGGGTTATCCAAAACCAAGAATAGGTTTTTGAAAATGAAAGCTTCAAAGTTTTTCATCTTAGATAATACTCTGTTTTGGAAAAATCATGAAGGAATTTTGTTAAATTGTTTATTAAAAGAAGAAGCTAACAAAGCTCTCCAAGAATTTCATGCAGGGGACTGTGGTAGACATCTCTATTGGAAGTCAACTACTGACAAAATCCTGAGGGCTAGATTCTATTGGCCAACCTTGTTTTCACATGTGAAAAAATTTGTAACTTCTTGCCATAAATGTCAAATATCTAAAGACAAAAGAAAATTGTTACCTTTACCTTTGAAACCTATTTCCACCGAGAAACCTCTTCACCAGTGGGGTCTTGACTTCATTGGAGAAATTCATCCACCCTCTTCTGGTCAACACAAATGGATACTCACTGCAACAGATTACTTTACTAAATGGATAGGAGCCATTCCCTCTAGACAATCAATAGACACTGTCATTATAGGATTTCTAGAGGCCGATATTTTGTCCATATTTGGTTGTCCCACTAAAATCATTACTGATAATACTATAGCCTTCAAGTCAAAGAAAATGATTGCCTTCTATCACAAATATCACATAACACTTGGTCATTCCACAGCTTACTATCCCCAAGGGAATGGACTTGCAGAATCTTCTAATAAAAGTTTTATCAATATTATCAAAAAATTGTTAGAAGAAAATAAGAAAACTCGGAATAAGAAGCTGACAAATGCTTTGTGGGCAGATAGGCTTACTACTAAGAAATCCATTGGGACCAGTCCCTATGAGCTAGTATATGGAATGGAGCCAGTTTTTCCTTCATTGTTAGGAGTTCCTGTCATGAAACTTCTTCAATAAGCTCAAGTGGAACCAAATGATATACAAAGAAGAATTAACCAGACCATTCATTTACAGCAAACCAGGGAGGAAGTGTACCAATGATCCCAAGTATTTCTGGAGAAACTTAAGAAGATATTTAACAGAAGGACCAAAGCAGAAGACTTTGATCTGGAAGATAAAGTGTTGAGATGGGATTCAAGAAGAGAGAACAAAGGAAAACATGGGAAGTTTGACTTCTTGTGGAAATGACCATATATCACATATGCTTTCAGAGGAAACAATGCATATTTTCTTAAAGAGTTAGATGGTACCGAAGTGGAAGGAGGACCAGTCAATGGTCGGATGTTAAAGCATTACTTTGATCCTAGCTACTAATATTACCATGTTTCTAACTGTACATACTTTATCCTTTGTATTGTATAGTGTTGATTGGATGGTAAGATTGTGGAGTTGAAGCCCGAAGGGAAGGCCCTAAGCTTCAAAAATATTACTGTCATATATACAAATAAAGCATCAGTCAAAAGGAAGATTGCAGAGCACAATCAAAGTCATTCAGAGGCCACTGACCTACTGTTCTTCACTTTCCACCAGGGAAAGCCATCCCCAAGTGGAGCCACTGTTATGCCCCTATACCAATAAGTGTCATATATCATGATTGACTTGGTCTAGTTCTAAAATATGTTCATACCTTTACTTGTTGCAAAGGTTTTCCATATTTGTTAAAAAATAAAAAATGTAAAAACGTAAAGAGGGTATACCTTAAAAGAAAAATCAAAGGGTAAAAAGAATAAAGAAAAAGTCAAAAATAATGAAATAAAATGAACCCAAACAAAAAGAAAATACCATGAAAGTGTGCAAGCCCAAATGCCACTACTATTTACTTTATGCATAATAAAGATTGTGTGCAACTTGTCACCTATGCCACAATCCATGGTAACCAAATAGCTTAATCTTGGTTATTCCATGTTTTCAATTTCATGTTTTTAGATATAGAGAATAAAGATCTGGCCAAAAAATTTAATCTTGGCAGATAAGTAGATAGGTAGAGTGAATAAAAGGAGCTCAATAGTTTAATCTGAGCCCTTGGATGTAATAAGTGTAGATTTAGATAGATATTACTATGTAAAAGAAAAGAAAGTTTGAAATGGGTTTGCCAGTCTAAGTGCACCCTAATAAAGAAGTGAAAATGCTAGGATAAAGTAGGTAGGGTAAGTAGACAATGGTTGTAGAATAAGTGTGTGGTGAATGATTAAGTTTAATGCTTAAATCTTTTGCTTTCATCACTTGGACAAAGCACAACTCGCATTGGAAATAACACATCAAGGAAACAAAGTCAAATTAATTAACTCCCTTATTCCATTTTTCCCTAAATATTCACTAATTTACCCTAAGTGCTAAAGGTACCTAAACAAGTTAGAGGGGTTTAGAGCATTTCTCTGACTTTTGGATGGACCGGACCCTCGGCCCAATAATTTTAAATACTTAAAGTACTTAAATCCCCTTCATCAACAATTACCCCTCCATAAAGTCACGCATTCCCTTTATAAAGCTTTTCCTAAGTGAAATCCTATTTTACTTAGGGAAATTAAAACATTCTCCATATAAACCATCATATTCACTTAGCCTAAGTCTTAAATGTGTATGATGGAAATGCTTTCAGTAACACTTTTACTTAGCGCACTTCATATTCCATAATCATATTAACTTCTAACTAGTATTATTATCTAAATCCCGAAAAAAAATTACCCTTTCTCCGTATTATTATTAAAAATCCCAAAAAATTACATATCCCGCCCCTGGTTGCAAAATAACCTTAATAATGTCTAAATAAATGGGATTAATTGGTCAACCTGTGACTAATTAAGAACCCCAAACCCCACCATGCTAAATAAATATTTAGTTAATCCTCATGATTAATTAATAACTTTCTGACCAATAACATTACCCCTGATGTAATTAAAATCTTTTAATTAAGTCGGGCCCCCTCCATTAAACACCAATCACATCCCAATCCCCGACCACCGTCAGATAGCATCTCTGAGATCCGACGGCCATCACTTATATTGCGCAGGCCTTTTGGTTGGACACTATATGCACAATATGAGCGGTTTTCCCAAAAGCGTCAATGCTACGTGTCAGTTGATAAGTGGAATCGCGTGGCCCCCCTTCAATACTTACTTCACATAGGCAATGTGATAAAACCCGCTTACCGCCTCCCACAAATGACAAAACATCACATCATTAAGTTGATGTCACCTGTCCTTGTCGCTAAACCCGCCAAAAAATTGACTTTGCATAAAAAACAAAGTATAATCCATTTTTTCCCTTTATCTTGAACAACCCATGCATGCAGTGAGTGCGTAGAAATCAACTAGCTTGTACCCAAGCCATCAACTACCCTGAAAGTTGTTGCCCAATGCCGCTCTAGTCCACCGTATACTTCCAGTCAATGAATTCACCATTACAAGTTGCTCAATAAGAGGTATTTACTAGTTTTCTTCCAAAAACCTTGTTAAATACTAAAATTCCTCTGTAATCACGTTGAAACCCAAAATTCCAGTGTAATTTAGTTGCAAGGCTTAAAATCAAAGACTCTAATGACCTCTGTTTCACCTATATTCACTCAAAAAAGCCCCATTTTCATTTCTGAATCCACAAGAACCAGAAATGGAAACACCCATGGCCCTCAATGTAGCTCCAGTCAATGCCCCCCATAAAGACTTAGATTACCTTCCCTTCGTAGATAAAGACTTCCAAATAAAGGACCTTGAACCTAATAAATGCCCCTTGAAAGTATATTGTCAATGCTGAGACAATTACATGAAAAATTCGGATACTATAGGACTTTGGGAATGAAATCTCCCAAAGTACATATTCCCTTCTGTGCACATTTTTCCGGACATTATCCACCAATGCTAGGAAAGTTATAACCCTAACCTCAGAGCCGTAATTTCCCCCGACCAGTCAATCCTATTTACCATTATTGTTGATTCAATTAATGAAATGTTACAACTTCAGCTCAACCAGAACCTCACCCCCATTTCCATTGGAGAATTACTAGAAAAATCCACCAAAATGTCTAGTTCTGAACTCAGTCGTATTTGCCATACTTTCATGGATAAGGATCATATACCCAAAGAACCCCCTCCCTAGCTAACATGTTTCTTCACTGATATAGGCAAAGATATTATTAATATCATTTCTGCCATTATGGGTTTCAATACTAATGAGTTTGTTGATGAATTGACTCTAGTTCTTATGTCTATCTTCACTCTTGGACAACCTCCTGCTGTCAAATATGACTATACTGCATTCATTTCTGAAAAAATCCATGACCAGTTCATGAGGCTAGAAAACGAGAGAGTGTTTAAGTATTCTACAATCATATATAACCTCTTACTTTACTATCAATCTGACAAGTTCTCTTTCCCTGTGCATAAGCTCAATACAAAAGGTATCCCTAGGTCAGTCATTTTCTGGAACTCTATTTTTCACGACTCATCCTCTTCTCCCTATTCACATATTGATTTCATTCATCAATTTGTCCATCCTATAACTACCATGTTGACAGGAAGTTCTCCCCCTAGAACCAGTGATGATATCAAAAGAATCCTTCAGTTGTCAAAGCAGTATGGGATAGGTGACTGGTACTTATACCAGAATCATACTGAGATCAGAGTCTATGGGTGTGAACTGCCTCCCTACAAATTACCCAAGTATGTCCCCATGAGATTATTTGCCCTGGAGTACTACAGGCAACTAATCAACTCTGATCCAATCCATTTCATGAAAGCAAAGAAGAAAGCCCAGATGAGAATTAAAGACCACTTAGGCCCATTTGTGTGTAACAACAGAAAGGCAGGGCAAGAAGCAGAAGAAATCATAGATAGGAGGATGCATTTAAAGAAGAGCTTTGCTTGGACATATGATCCTCATAGTTTCATTTATGATAGAAGGATAAAACACAAGTTATCACCCTACATCCATAACAACATCCCTGAAATAAAACAATATGCCATTATGAATGAATGGAGGGAAGGGACGTTGATAGAGCAAGATAGTGATAAAGTTGAAGTTGTGAATGTGATGAAAGATTTGGAGAAAATATTTGACCTGGACTCCTTTATACAAGTGCATGCAGAGTCTTCCCAAAGGCCAGTTCAGGAAAACAGTGCTCCCACAATCGAGCCTTCACAGAGGCAAACTCAGGAAACAGGTCCATCTACATAAGAACAACCATCTACAATAGAACAACCAGAGAAATCAGAGCAGCAGCCTGAAATATTTGTAGAGTTAGATACACCACAGCCACACCCAGCTCAAACTAATATAGGAAATCCTCCAGTGCTACAAACTCCTCTAAATGAGGAAAAGAATCTAAAGAGAGACAGGGAAGTAGCTACCCAAGCATACCCACAAATCAACCCTTCGCTAAGAGGCAAAGGATGAATCCATATTCAAAGGAGGAATTCATTGGAGAAACTACATATAGCATGAGAAAAGAAGGGACAGACAACTTTCAAACATTCCCAACAGGTGGGACACCTTCAAGTTCATAAACGCAAGAAGTGGAAAGGCAACATAGCATAGAAGTTTCATCTTGCAGATCTTCTTCTAAGAAAATTATAGATATAAAGTGGAATTTTAAAGAAATCAAGACAAGGAATGAGCAACTGAAGGCCCAAGCCTATGCTCAGTACTTAAATATGGCCCCAAAAAAATAGACCAGATTGATGTCAGCCTTTGACATCAAAGAGGGGAAAATGCAAATGAGTTTCTTGAAACTCACAGTGCTGCAGCCAAAATCCTTGGCAGATTATCTCAAAACTGATTTTGAAGCCATGGCTAAAGACATCCACCCTATTAATCAAATTGAAATACACAAGCAAACAAGTGAGATGGTCTTCTCAACACTGACCAACAAAGCAATGATGGCTCATAGATTGCAAAATTCATTAAGCAATACTACAGCCCAATTGCAGCTGGAAAAATCCTCCTCATAGGCAAAAGATAACAGGATAAAATCACTGGAAGAGTTAGTAATTGAGTTGGGTCATAACCCAAAAGATGTTAAGGCAGCAGAGAGCTTAATTAAGAAAAAGAATGAAGACATAGCTGCACTTAGAAAACAATTGAAGTTGCCACCACTTATTCACCCTAAGACTGTTGAAGTGATAGAGAAGAAAAATGAAAAATAACTTATGGAATTGGTCCTTAAGCTAAATAAGCAATTAAAGGAAACATAGTAGGAATTGGAAAAAGTAGTGCAGTCAAAGCAGAGTGAGTTGACCACATAGCCTCAAACGGTAGTGCCTATAGTTTCAACAACAATCCCTTCTACACTGGCCACTATTTTAGCACCAAGCATTCCTTTGGCAACATCCACACCAGTAGAAGAAACAGGTACATCAAAGGCAGGTGCACCAACATAGAGCACAGAGGACTTGATTAAGTCAATGGAAGAAATGAAACTCCAAGTAACAGAGTTGTAGAAAGTAAAAGAGAAATTCACTACCTTGGAGCAGAAATATGATATATCAAAGATCAATTATGTAGAAGAGATGAGGAAAAACAAAGGCATGGCCCAACAAATTAAAGCATTGGAGAAGGACCTGACATTTGATCGTCCTTTAATAGAGATCAGGAGGATATTGTGGACCAATATCATTGATTCCATCAATTATATTTGGTCATCAATTCAAATTATTTTTGAACATATTGATTTAGCAAAGCTTGCTCTTAAAGAAATTGAGAAGACCAGAGAAGAACTGGGCATGAAACCTGAGCAAGCCATCGGATTAATCAATTTTCTGAATAGTAAAAACAAGAAATAGTTAGAACAATTAGACATTGAGGATATGGTTGCTACCATCCTCGAAATAAAGAAAGTGTTGACCAAAAGGAATCTGATGCAAGGCCTGGAATGTAGATGTCAAACTATGTAGCAAGATATAGATGAGTTCATGAAGAAATTTAACATCTCAAGGATGAAAGGACTCCCCAATCCTTTAGTCATCAATGATAAGCTCATGGTTCAGATTGATTACATTAATAAATTACATCAGCAGGTTGATAATCAGGCTTGTAGAAATTTTGAATAATTTAACACATATTCAACAGAGATTATCCTGATCATGTACTATTGTGGAAAACATACACAATACATAAGCTCCTCTACGTTGATCATCAATATAGCAGCATCAATAACAATAAAACATCAAGAGCATTCACACATTAACACAGTATGTATCCCGGGGAAAGCATCTCGCTAAAAACCCCAACTATCTGTATATTAATGATTGAGTCATGTAACATTACATAGCATAATACTTCTCACAAGTATCTCAACCTCTGTTACACACAATACAACTCAGATCTGAATCAATCATGGCTCAAATCTCCTTCGCTGCTTGCCTGCCTCCGCTGCTCAATACCTGCTCAAGAACTGATGATAATTCCAAGGAAACCACGTATTTACTTGGCAAAATCATGTGAGCACAA
>APFE030922858.1:0-22475 GCA_000404065.3 Pinus taeda
ATATAATTGAATATTATATTAAGTGTCTTTTTGTATTTTTTTAATGAATTTTTTTTAGACATTTTTGAAATATTAGTCATTCTTGCACAATAAACAAAAGGGACAAGCAGGGAGTGAGGATGAAGTGTGAAATTAGAAGGTCACCATAAGGGTTTAGGGTAAAACCCTAGTTTTTACTGTAGAACCCTCTTGTAGACACCGGGACCCGGGTGACCGACAGATCTTCATTCTCTCCGTTCTCTCCTCTGTTTCAACCGCAACTATCTCCA
This sequence comes from Pinus taeda, assembly GCA_000404065.3. NCBI lineage: Eukaryota > Viridiplantae > Streptophyta > Pinopsida > Pinales > Pinaceae > Pinus > Pinus taeda. The sequence continues at coordinate 270 of APFE030922858.1, forward strand.
TCTGCCTGCGGTAAACAGTTAACAACATGGGTGATGTTATGGAGGTCGAGGAGCTTGATTATTCCGAGGATCCTTTTCCTGACCGCGTCATATTTGGAAACCATAACCTTATTTCGCCGACATCTGGCTCATCTCCCCCATCCGTCTCTACTCTGTCTAGCACTGCGTCAGTGGTTACCTATCCTAGTCATAGTACAACTCCGCTATTTTTTGGGTCACTTTCCATTGATTCTCCTGCACTCCACTGCCCTCCATTATCACTGGGCACTCTTCACATTCTCACTGCAAACACTCCACCTTCGCCCTCTTTTGATCTGAATCCACCAACGGACCACCTCCATCTGTCCAGTTTGACCCTTTACACAGCTCAGCCTGAGGATCTCCAGGCATTTGGGGGTCAAAACCCTCCCATCTCTGCAAACTCTCTGTCAGGCTGCTTTGAAACCCCTGTGGTGAAGGTCAAAATAGCAGCTCATCTATCTCAGGAGGACTCATCTGATCCGTTGTCAGACCATCCATCTGCCCCATGAATTGGGAAGTGAAAGACGAAGTGTGTGAAGGCTACCACAAAGGACATCACAATTCGTTTTGGCAAGAGTTATGCTATTGGGGAAGCTGCATACATGGCTAACACTATGCTGGTTGGACATGTTCGAGGCCGAGCATACTCAGCAGACAGGCTCACCTTATGGGTTCGAGAGATTTGGGGAAGTATGCTTAAAGAACTACCTGAGGTGCAGGTATTACCCAGGGGTTGGTTTGCTCTTCATTTTGCAAAAGAAAATTACACAGATCTGGTCCTCGCAAGATATTGGCATATTGAGATGGCCCCTGTACAGTGCCCTCTTCGACCTAGAAAGGGAGCAAATTGGGGCGGGACCTCTTTGGGTTCACTTACCAGGGCTTCCACTAGGCACCTACTTGGACCACGACAGAACTTTTGTGCAATTGAAGAACCGAACCCTAGCTCACATCCTGGTCCATTTGGACACTCGCAGAGGTTTGGAAGAGAAAATCACTCTTCAATGGGGGAAATATACTCGGGTACAAATCCTAGACTATGAAGGAGTTCCCTTCTGATGTAGAAGTTGTCACAGAGTGGGGCACATCTTTAAGGAATTCCCACTTATAAAAAAACCAGAGGATCCTCCAAGGGTACCTACCACTTCTATAGGGACTGATACACCGACTCTGAATCGCTCTCCTAGTTTGGGTCCTCATCCTTTGGTCCGCAACATCACCTCGAGGATGGTGGAAGGAGTGCACAGAATGCCATCGCCTCCCCTCAGAAGAGCTCGTGCTGCAGTTGAGGCCGCAAAATTATTAGGTATTTCTCTGACCTCTTGCCCTTCCTCTTTTGCTTATTGCTCATCTCTTATATCATCCACCATTAACGCATATGTGGCTCACTGCACTATGGCTCCATCATTACCTTCCATCGCCACCACCGCGCCATATTTATTGGATTAGATATTTTCTCAGTGGATCTTAGTCTAAACATGAGGGTCATTAATATATATGGTCCCTACCATCAGCAGGAAAATTTCTGGCAACATCTGCTAAATCTATCAATTTTTTCTCCTGATCACATCATTTTTGGGGGAGATCTCAATTTCTCCATGGGATTTGGAGAATCGTGGGGGTCACAAGCATAAGTGGATTCTATCACTGGCTATATGAGCAACCTTCTGGAATAGCACCATTTGGTGGATATTCCCATGAATAAGCCACTTCCTACTTGGCGAAACAGAAGGGTAGGGGATGCTACACTGGCCAGGAGATTAGATTGTTTTCTGATAAAAGTTCCCCTTATGAATCAGATGCACCATTACAAACAATGGGTGGGTTCCGAGTGCATCTCAGATCACTCTCCCATTTATCTTGAAATGGTTGGTCCCCATCCTAAACCAAAAGCTCCATTAAAATTTAATCATGTTTGGCTTCAGGACCTTGAGTATATAAACATGGTCTTGAATTATTAGAATGCCAACCCTATTGATAGACATGAATCCTTGACAAAGGGTTTCTGCCACAACCTGTCCCAGCTCAAGCATCTATCCATCAAATGGGAAAAAGAGAAACATCAGAGGGAGGAGCTGTTATTATCACAAATTGAAGCTGAATTGAGTATATTGCTCGATGACCGAAACCTGGGATTTACTTCAGCTAACAACAAATCTCACCTAATCGAGCTAGAAAACCAAAAGGCAAGGATTTTGAAGGAGAAAGAGGAATATTGGTGCCTCAGGAGCAGAGCTATATGGTTAAAAGAAGGAGATGAAAACACAAGATTCTTTCATAACTATGCTAAAGGTAGAAAAGTTTCAAATACAATATGGAACTTACCACTACCTAATGGGGGAGTAGTGGACACCTTTAACAAACTCTCCCATCTTGGCACCTCTCATTTCAGGAATCTCTTCAAAAACCCTTCTGGGTCAAATCTGGCTGATATCATCAATGTTGCAGGACATTCTCCCTGATTTGTAAATGATTATGAGGCCGAGGAGCTAATTGCTTCTGTTACTGCAGGCGAATTGGAAGGAACGTTGAAATGGTTCAAAAAGGATAAAATCCCTCGTCCGAATGGGTGGATGATAGAATTTTATCTTGCATTCTATGAACTCTTGGGGAATGATCTGTTAAAAGTTGTGGAAGGGTGCAGAATATCTGGATCCATTTACAATGCTTTTAATTCGACTTTTATTGCCCTTATCCCAAAATCTGACTCCCCTTCCTCTTTCAATGACTATAGGCCTATCTCATTATGCAATTGTCTGCATAAAATTATTTCCAAGGTCATTGCAAATCATCTTCAGCCCATTCTTTCTCGCCATATTGCCCCCCAACAATTTGCCTTTCTCAAGCATCGCCAAATCCATGAAGCCATTGGCTCGGCCCATGAGGCCATCCACTCAATCTAGACTAAACACATAAAAGGTATCATCTTAAATATTGACTTGGCAAAAGATTTTAACCGAGTCAGTTGGCTCTACATAAAGATGCTCCGTATACACCTGGGCTTCCCTCATGATTTCATTACTTGGATTATGGCTTGCATCACCTCCCCTACCTATAATGTTCTCATCAATGGATCTGCTTCCCACTTCTGTCATGTTAAGTAAGGTCTCAGACAAGGATACCCCCTCTCCCCCTTACTCTTTCTAATTGTTAGGGATGGGCTTAGTCATTTACTAGCTAATGCTAATAGAGATGGCAACCTTCATGGCCTCAAGATATCTGATTCCTTCTTCCTCACTCATCTCCTGTTTGTGGATGATGTTCTCATTTTCCTGGATGGAAGCATACGAGACACCCTCACTTTCTCCAAAATTCTCTCCCTCTTCTTGTTGGCTACAGGTATGCAGGCCAATCATGGGAAATCTACCATTACCTTAGCCCTCACTTCCATTCAGGAGTCACAACTTGCACAACAACACTTCCCTTATTGCATCATCCTCCTGGATAGGGGGTTCAAATATCTAGGATTTTGGATTAAGCTTCTCAGCCAAAAAATTGCAGATTGGGTATGGCTTGTCACCAAGCTAGAAAAAAGGCTTACTAATTGGAGTCATAGATACTTATCTAGAGCTGGCAAAATAGTACTCATTAAATCTGTTCTTGAGGCCACCCCTGTTTTCTGGAAGGCATTAACATGTATCCCCAGAAACATTCTAGCCCGATTGCAACAACTTTGTAGCAAATATCTCTGGAATGGCCATCAAGACAAAAAGATCTTTGCCTGGGTCAGCTAGAACAAGATCGCCTTACCTAAAAAATGGGGAGGATGGGGGCTAAAAGACCTACCCCTATTTGCACAAGCCCTGGCTACAAAAATGGGCTGGACATTATTGACTTGGTAGAATCTATGGACTACAATTTCATATCACAAGTACATTTGGCCACATCAAATTATGGATTGGGTCTATATGCCGAGCTAGCGTAGAATTGGTATATCATTAGTTTGGAAGGCCCTCCTACACTCCTTGCCTAGCATCATAAACAATCTTGTTTGGAGAATAAATGACAGATCAAAGGCTCGCATTGGACTGGATCCCTGGACTGGGGGAGGAGGTAGATTCCAGCTATCAAGAGATCTCATCTAGCACCTTCATTCACATGAGATAAAGGTTATAGCACACATATTGGATCCAATGAATACCAAATTATTCTCATAGGGATGGAAATCTTCCCCGCAACTTGATATTCCACCACAATGGCATCAGGAATGGAATGATTACACAAATGCATTGTGTGAATCACACATCAGGATCAAGGAAGGATCAAATGAAATCGTCTGGCATCTTGCTAAGAATGGCATTTATTGTCCAAAGGCTGGATATATCAACTTGATCTCACACAAACAACTGGAGCAGACAATGTTTTGATGGAAGAGTATCTGTAAACTAGTATCGCCCCCAAGAGCACGACAGTTCTTTTGGTGTATTCTCGGAGATAAAGTTCCCATGGGAGAATCACTATCACACCAATCCTTCTATGGCCCTCACTGGTGTGTCTTATGCAAGAATTCATCTGAATCGACAATGCATTTATTCCTTCAATGTAATTCTTTAATCTATCTATGGAAAAACGTCTCCTCATCAATTCATATCACTGGAAAATGGGAGGGTGACAACATAGGTTGAGCATGGGAGAACTGGTGCAATCTTCATCACGACACTAAACTACAATGCTTACCCTTAATTATCTATTGGCATTTATGACTGGCTCGAAATAGAATTATATTTGAGGACAGACCTATTTGTTGGCTGCATATTACAACCCGAATTATATCTACCTATCACGAGTTTCCTGAGTCACACAAACCTCGGCCTCGTAGACCACATGACCCTACTCCTATTGACAAAAAATCTCCTTGGGCATTCTTTGATGGTGCTGCACAGCACCATGGATGTGGCGGTGGATTCATACTATACATTAATGAACATCATTACTACAAAGTAAAGATGGGGCTTGGCGAGGGAATGAATAACTATGCAAAGCTCATTACACTCCGTCATCTACTGCATTTTTCATTGGGACATAACTGCATGGATATAAACATATATGGTGACTCAAAAATCATAATAAATTGGTTCAATAATATTACTGTCTGTCACTCACACACACTTAGTAATATTTTGGATGAAGTGATTTTGTTCAAAGTAACACTATTTCATGTAATCACATTTACATGGAACATAACTGTAGTGCTGATGGGCTTTCCAAGGAGGCCACGGTACTTCCTCGAGGAGAGTGGATGATACAAGAGCATAGAGGCTACAATGAATATTGTTAATATCACCGGCCTTACAATGATCAAAATTACCAAAGGGCAGAGAGCCCCTAAATTACATTTTTTTTGGCTCTATTTTTGGTTCACACGTAATGGATATGCACGGCTTATACATTGTATATGTTTTCACACAGGCTATATATTCTTGTATATATATTATAGACCTTCAGAAAAGACATCACCCTGTGTGGTGTATGTGGAACTATTGTAGATGACAGACATAATTATAGTTTTTATTCTACTATTATATTAGATAGTGACTGAACACCCTGCGTGATGATGAATGCAATATGCACCAAAAGTTTTTGATAAACTGAACAACAATTTTGAAAATTGCCCTTAGTGGCAAAGTACTAATATAACATATGTTGAAAAGCATCTACAACATTTAATTTTTCAATCATAATGAAAGATTACGATTTTTCTAGTGGGAAAAAAAAAACAAAAGGGACAAGGTAGCAATGTGCAAAAAACAAAAGCAGTGGCATTGCCACCACGTGGCTCTTGTTTAGCATTGCAAGCAATGAGTAGATCATGACTACTCTTGGAATATGCTAGCATTGGATTACACTAGCTTTGCTATTGTCCAAGGAAGTGAGATATAATGGAATTGTGTCATGCAATTCGAACACATCTCATCTGATCAGTTTAATGCAGGGAGTCGAAAGTCTGGAACAATTTTGTCTCTTTATAGCCATAAAGATTCAAAGTATGCACCACGACCAAGCTTGATTGGATATTTTGCATAAAGAAATATGTTGGACATTCATAGTTTCGTGGACATGCCCAACCATGTAAAAGACTTCATTGAGACCGATCTCAAGGACTTAAAGCTACACATGTTTGAAAACTTTTTAAGTTGTATGCATCTAAAGTTATTACTATAAGTGATAGAAGGTAATTGAATCCAAGTAAATAAAAGAACAAACCGTGTTCTCAACCATTTAAACTCTGGAAGATGAGTTCATTTAAGTGAGTTTATGAATGAGATCAACGTTCTGGATTTTATATATATATAAAGTCTTATTATGTGTACATCACAAAGGAAAGTAGAAGAATGTCAAAGACGAAGGAAAGTTAAAGTAAAAATAAAAAGATAAGGAGTCAATGCTCAAGTAAAGTTGAGATAGTTTAAAATCAAATCAAAGTTCAGAGTTTAGAGGAAGTCATTTAAAGTGTTCAAATTAGGTCTTGCCAGTAAAGAAAATGGGAGTTGAGAGTCATTGATGTAAAAAGGAAAATAAATAAGTGTGCATGATTGGTGTTACTAGACACTTTAACAACTTATGTTTAGTCATGTTATAAGTGAAGTTACTTATAAAATTTGGAGTCAAAGGAAAGTAAATTTTAAGTCATGTCTTTGGCGTGTCAATTAAGCTTGCTAAGCCAAATTCATAGGTGTCTTTTTCGATCTCGCACACACTCCAACAAAATGCATATTTTGTAAACATGTAATTGCAAATGAATGATGAAAAGTGTAGGTATATTGTTGGATGAAGACGTCTATCCTACAAGAAACAATTTTACATACATATTGTAGTGGAATATTTAGATGAAGAAAGATGACAACAAAAATAAGATTGATGAAAAAGATGATCCTGGATCCATTACAAAGCAAATCATAGAGAAAAGTGCACACAAAATACTAAAAGAGAAATTTGGTGGCAAAGACAAGTGGCCCTTATAACTATTAAATCTTGATAGGGAAGAACACACAACATTTAAAATCTCAAAGAGAATGTCCAAAGAGAATACGTACTAAGAGATACCAATATACCAAGTTCAAAGGAAGACCTAGGCGAGGTATTTAGCAGGTGAAAAAGACTTGCTAAGGAAGTGAAAGCATATTGCAGTGTAAAAAGAAAGAAAATAAAGTGAGCAGATTCAAAGCTAAAACAGAGCATAGTGAATTGAAGGATTTAGTAGAAGAAAATTTCTATATAAAGGTAAAATAAGAAGTAGATGGGCTCCTAGACATGATTAGAAGAATAAGAAGACAAGAATAATGACACAGTAAAAGAAAAAGCACTAAAAAAGAAGATAACGAAAGCATAAAACAAAAAAGAGAAGGAAAATGCAATGACAAGAAGAAATTTTGATACAACAGAGACAAGAAGAAAGTAAGCAAGCAAAGAAAGGTAAAAGTAAAGTATAGTGTGCAAATATAATAAATCCATGAAATTAACATCCCCAAAGAATGGTCCTCGAATAATTTTTTAATATATATATTGCATGCTAATGTTATCATAAACTAAAAGTTTAAATTGTATGTCCCTAAGTCAAATGATGATGTAAGACTAATGAGGCAATGTGTACCCTATAAAATTTTGTGGTACTCTAAAAACCACTTTGTATTGAATGTTTATGGTAAGCCATAAACCATATGTCATCATGTATTGTTGGTGGTTAGCAGGAATCACTTGAATAGGCAAGGTCATTCATAGAGAAAATCTTGATTATAGGAAAAATAATTAATTTGAGGGAATCCACATCTAACAAAATTGTTGGTCTTTGTGAGGAGGCAATAAGGAAGATTTCAAGTCACAAAAAAGGACTTGTGTAGGAATATAATGACTATTTAGGATGTGATGCAGTAATGCAAACTATGAAACATAAGTTTGCGAGAGGTAGGGAACACATGGACAAGAGTCCATTAATGAATTTTGTTCATTGGCAGTTTACTGCATGGGCATCGAGAGCACAGTTATGGGTAAACCAAAAACCCAAGATGAAGATGATTACTAATGATGAGAAATTGAGGATAATAGGTACGGGCATGCATATATGCAATGGAAAATGGTTGATGAACCACGTGAAAAAAAAGGCTTGTTAGAGAACCGATAGATACAACGGTTGGTGGCCCATGTATTATGGTTGATGATGAGTTTTTTATATGGGTTTTATATTATGTTTATGTTTTTAGGTACATGATAAAAAATAGAGAAGATCGAGAATGAAGAAGACCAAAAACTACACATCAAAATTAAAGGTGAAAAGTACAAAGAACCTAGAAGATGAAAGAAGTGAAAAGTTTAAGGAAGAATGCTCATTAAGGATATGACATAATGGAATAATACCTACTTCTAATGATTAATGAATAAATTATAATGTTGTATATTTATTCTAGAAAATCTATGTAGGGTGGAGAGGAAGGAGAGAAGTTAGGGATAAATATTTGTTGAGACATTAGTGGAAGGATTTGAGGAGATGTTGTGGAGAGATCATAGGAAATAGTTATGAAGATAGTGTGGAGATACTTATAGAATTAGTTCATTTGAACATTAAAAGCAACACTATCTGATTTTATAATAGAATCTGGGTGAGATTTGAACATAATTATCATGTCCTTTTGTGAATTATAGTATAAGAGTGTGTTTCTATAATTGTGCCATTTTGATACATCACATGCCATTTGTGAACATTAAACACTTAAAAGATAATATTTAATAATTTATCTTAGAAGATATAATATCAAACATTTATATTCAACCCCCATATGAAATCATGGAATCTAATTTAAAGAACATTGAGAATCCATACATTAGACCTCTACCTCTATGTAACAAGCCCATAGATGAATCTTCACCAAGAGAGGATGTTGAGAAACATAAGATAAAAATGAATATTTTAAAATGAGAATCTCATTATGTAAGAGAAAATATCTTTAACATGAAAGGAATAGAAGAATCAATTACTTAAAAAATGAGTTGAAAAAATATTATTAGATGAGTAACCATTAATATATATATCTTTTTATACATTAGATCTTTGTAAAAATAAATTTAAAGTTATTCACAATTCCACATTCCACTAGATCAATAAAATGTCCAATTATATGTCACTCCAAATGAAACATTTCCTTATAAAATATAAGAAATAAAATAAGGAAATGTGAATACACGAATGTCATTAAAAGAGTTAGAAATCACCATATTTAAACAACTGTGAAATATTTTCTAAATGTTTATTATTATTTGTGAATTTTTATGTGAATTTTAAATTTTACATATATATATATATATATGGGAGAGTTTAACTCATTTGCAGTTAGGGTGGTATTGGGTCTTTTTTAGTGGCAATTTTCTTTTATTAGGTAGACTATTTTTCTCATGTGACAAGTTTTGGTTTTGTCTTCAGTTTACAGCTATACTTCTTTATTTGGTTTGTTCTTTTTTTGGGGCTTTGTGGAAGGCATTTCAAGGGGTTTGCTGATCTGGAACACGTTGAGTGGTTGAGGGATGAACAATGTGGAGGCCATTGACTATGATTAGGTGAGCCCTATTAGGGGTACCATTTTTGTTTCTTCTGGTGAAGTTGGTTCTTCTAGGGGGTTTCACACTCTGCATGTTAGAAATGTTGTTGGGGGTTTAAAAACATCCGAAGAGTTTTTATGGATCCCAAATCGGTGTTTACTGGGTGATACTCCATCCATTTCCATCTTTCTAGCGTTCTCGCCAATGACATCCCAAGTAAATAATTTTTCCTCTGTTGTTGATTTCATGCATCTAGCTTAAGTGGTAGGTTTCTCATCTTTGGTCCCACCCATTTCTAGTGAATGTTTTCTTGGGTTTTCAAGGCCTTTTTCTGCAGATTTTAATGAAGAGGGCTTTCCCCTTCCTTACTTAAGTGGAGGGTTTCCACTTTTCTTGGTCTCTCCACCTTTGGGTGGATTCCCGCTTGTTTTGGAGCCTCTTCCAAAGTTCCCCAAAAAGGTATTGGATAAATCCCCAACAAATGGTTATGGTCCACAGGTTTCAATAAATCAGGTGGCCTCAGTGCATGGTCCTTACTCTGACAACTGTCTGGGGGTTTCTGAGAAGGATGATTCAAACCCTTGCATTAAAGAGAAGGGTGGTATGGTTTCTTGTCCAAATAGAAAGAAGCTTTGGGTCCTAAAATGTGAAAAAACCCTAGTGACATATAGTTTATTTTAGGGGGATGATGTGTAGATGTCGGAAGCGATAGATTTGGTAGAGAAATCTTTGGTGGAAAGGGAAAGAGATTGGAAATTTTTTATAGAGACCATCTTAGTGTGGAAGGATCAACATATCACCCCTTTGGTCTCAAAATCTCTGGAACTCTTTCTCCTTGAAAAAGGATGCATTCATTTGTAATATTGCTAATTGGAAATATGAAGTGAATAACGAAAGATGCACTATAATAACAACTAGGAAATTCAACACATACACAAAAAATCAAAACACAAGAGAATATATGCCAAATTATCGAGCCATTTTATTAATTTTGAATGGAATGAAATATATATAAGTAGGAAAAGCGAAGCCCGGGTTTGCTACAAAAACAAAGCATAACCCAGGTTGGAAGTGAGATGCCCAAGTGCTAAAATGCCTCCGCCAAAAATCCTTGCACTGGCCCAAAAAATTATTGTTGTTGGTTGTTGAATGGAAATGGAATATCTACCTTGAAGAGTGCCCAAAATGAGCTAAAACATGGCAGGTGGCCTCCTCACTAATGACCTGACAGAACCCAGAAATATCTCACGGACACAAATGGTAGAATAACTCACCTAATAATTTGCACCTCACTTTGTATATCCTGCTTCTACTACTTTAATGGAACTAAGATTTTGACCCTAAAACCTACTTAGGAATTTGTGCAAAATTAGGAGTGACTTCCTCCCTCCAAACCCACAAAAACCCAGTAAGGGTTTGGGTTGAAACCAAGTATTGTTTGACCCCCAAATAGCATGAGTCGTCCAACTGACCTGCTAAAATGGGAAATTGACTTAAATGAAGGGTTGGAATACCCTTCACTCTACACTACTAGGATCCTCCTAAACCCCTCTAAGAATCACCCGGAAGGCCCAAATCCTCACTCCCCTTCAACTCCTGGATCTTCCCACCAAATGTTTGTGCAAGCTTGTGCAATCCACCTCCACACACTTCCAAAAGATAAGGAAATAAACCCACAATATTGGCCCTAGTACATCCCAGTAGCTTGGCTCCAAAAATTTGGGAAAAATAATGAAAAGGCATCTCTATAATTTATCTTTCAAATTCCCTTATTATCACGTGCAATAGCCAGATCAATTTCCTCTTATGTGCCTAGGAAATGTGCTTTGTTGAAGTATCCCTACAATAGAACTCTTGGAGAAGCCTTGGATGGACTCCTAAATTGCCCACTAGGGAGATAATTTAATTTCTCTGAATGAAGGGTTGGAATTTCGCTCGAAACTCCCATTTCTAAACAAAACTCGTTTTCTTGTGCTAAATAACTCCAAGAGAACTATAATGGGAAGTTAAAATGGTCAAAGATACCCAAAATGAAGGCCTTCATGCTCTAGTTATAATTTCATGGGTCTGTCCTCCCTTGGTGGTCCCCACTCTTCACTAATTCTCACTTCTCTTCTTGGTGGGACCCTTCTTCCAATAGTTTCACAATTCTCCTTTTCTCCTAAGTCCCATATGCCAAAATTGTCGCAAATGCCCAAAATTGAAGGATTGCAATATGCCTTAGAAATTTGTGAAATTTGGGATATCACAGTCCTCCCTGCCAAAAATTTCTTGTCCTCAAGCAATGCGTGTGTAAGTGCTCTCTCTTTTGGCAGACCCAAACTATTACTACAAGCAATACTAGGGTCCCAAATGTGCCATTGCGTCATGCCAGATTCATGCAATGTCTCACCATTAAGGAATCCCTTGATACCAAGATCCCAAGCCATCATGTTCAATGTGAATCCCCCCTTAGTCCACACAATCTAAAAATGTATGGGTGCAAGACACTGCCAATATACTACCAGTAAGCAGAGTACCTTGATATTTCTAACTAAAACATATAGTATCCGTCACATCTAAGGGCCCCTAATGCACTATGTCCATGAATAAAAATATTGCTTTAGTAATAGGATAACAACTCATGATCTCCCGCCAATCCAAAGCATGGACACCTATGTAAGGAGCAAGTCTACTATGTTGTTATTGGTCCACGCTCAACTCATGTTGCTCTACCTGGTCAAACAACAAGATCCATCCAAGAAACCTAACCTCTCTCTTTTTTATCACTCATTGCAAAATGTGTTTTCAGTTGCCCAAAGTGCAAAAGCGCAGTGAGGTATGAATCCACCTCCTAAGCCACATAATATCTCAAAGCTAAATCATATCTTCTCTATTGAATAGTGCTCATAATAAGATTTCCAATGGTATGAGGAGGCCTAAAAATGGACTTCGGGATCAGGAGATATGGCCTGTTGAAGTTTATGGGTTTTGTTGCCTTTGAAATAAGGGAGAAGAGCATATTAGAGGTTCAGGAGCATATCGTAAATTGAAAATTAGAGGTCTAAGGTAGCGATGAGGAAATCATAAGTTTGGGGTGAAATCAGTGATCAATGATCACCGATATCGTAAATCGGAAGATTGACGATTTTGTCACATGGCATATCGGAGGTTCCAACGACATGGCGTATTGGTGATCGGTGATCGCAACAGTGCAATACAGGTTAGCGATCGACACTCGATGATCTTAAAGTGATCACTATGAAGAAATTGCAAGAAAACAACATTGATGGTGTTAAAATGCAGGGAAAGGCCAAAAAGAATTTAACAAAGAAAAACAAAACCAAGTTCAGGGAATCCTTTTCTCTCTCCTCTAGGGGGCCACATGGTAGAGTATTATTGGATCTGGTAAAGACATGGTGGCGCTGATGTTAGCATGATGTGGTAGTATGGCGGACATGTAGCATGCAAATTCAACGTGTTGAGGGGTCATAATGATCCAAAATAGGGTGACACATGTCACCACTCACAAGGTGACACGTGGCAGAGGATGATGTCACTTCAGAGATCACAAATCAGTGCTTGCAGGTCGAGGCATGTTGTTACCTCAAAGTTAAAACCCCAACTGCGATATGCTAATAAAGGGGTTTCGATAAGGGGTTTGGCCCATGGTCACATAAAGAGCTAAGGAACCAAGGCTTGAGCACTAAAGGGCTATCACAAATCAGAGATCGCAAACATGTTGCAGTTCAATATAAACACCTTGAATCGAAACCGCCGATAAAGTGTCTCTGATATAGGGGCTGGCCCTCAGTCACATAAAGAGCTAAAATAACCAAGGGCGAAGCACAGAGGGTGATCAATGATCGGTGGTTATGTTGTCCATCAAAAAGGAATCACTAATTGTGAACTTCGATAAAGGGGCTCTGATAAGGGGGTTGACCCGTGATCAAATAAAGGGTCAAGGAACCAAGGGTTATCGCAATTGAAGATCACAAACAAGTTGCGGCTCCAATATAAAAACCCCGATTACAATTCGTCGATCGAGGAGCTCCGATATTTGACCAAGCACCCAGTCATAGCCTCTGGTCATATGAGAAGAAAGGAAGAAAGGGGCTAAACCAAAGGGGGCCAAAGGAGACCAGGACTCGCTATTTTGTAACGCCTCTTAGCATAAAAGTCCTGATACATTGATGCCTTGATAGCATGGTATAGAGATTTAAAGTCCGATGAGTCGGCAGCAACTGAGAATTTGAATAGAGGTATGGACCAGTTGCAAATTGATATGGGCTAATCCTATAGAAGCCCCTGCAACAAGAAACCAAGGACTACACAGGCCGCAGAAATGAATTCGACTACTTCGTTGCATGTCTTCAGATAGTAAATGGAGGCATGGGACTTAGGAATACTTAATAGCTCAACATGGGGCACCACTAAGATACATATCAAAGGAATACCAGGACATTTTCCACTTCTACTCTATAATAGGCAACCACAGTCAATTGCTACCAACTCCATAGAGTGAAGAAGTCAGGTAGTTAAGGAGAAAGCGATAGGAACTGACCCAACAGCTAGAGAAGCACACCAAGGCAAAGATGTGGCCTGACCAGAGGCCATAAGAGGAATGACTGGGAGATGTTTTCCTCTCCATCAGTAAATTTTCCTTATTTTTTGTTTATTCTATATTTATTGCATTCTAAGGAAAGGAATCAAATCCTAATTGTAATCATTGTGGGCAGCAGAGTTATCGCATGCCGAGACACCCAGTTGATCAGACAACTGGATGCTCAGGCTGAGATATTTTTGTAATTAATTTCCAAGCTCTCTCTCTCCTTATAAAAGGGAGGAAGAAACACTTAATAGAGGTTCCAAAATTTTGCACCCACCGTGGTCCAAATTCTGTGATTGCACTTTGGTTTTATGAAGCTTGTTCATGGGGGACTTGAGCTATAGATTGTTGAATGAAAATGGACTAGTGAATGTGACTCATTTTGAATATTAATGAAACTCTTTGGTGATTCCAATCACGGCAGTGCACAATATGTTTTCACCCATGTAAATCTCATTTCATATATGTTTTTTTTTTTTTTTTCACTGAAATAGTGCGATGAAGCCGCACTTTTTTCCCTAGTTCATGATTGTATATTTGTTACTAAGTAGTGACAGTACTTGTGTTTAGCTACACATTTACTTATGCACTTGTAATGTGCACATATTTACTTATGCTTTTGGTGACAAATGTTCCCATGAGGTATATGAAATTAAACCTTAACTAGGGCTCCACTCTTTTTGTTCCTTTATCTCCTCACTCTTCCATATTTCTGTTGGATCATCTTGGCTTAGGATTTTGCATTGCAATCAACCCTACACACCAATTTCCCTCCTTCCTTTCCTCCTCTTCATGTTACTACAACACCAATATTAATATTGCTTCTTGTTGTGTGTCAGCCACCAGAACCAGACATTTTTCTTTGAGGTTGGCCCAATTTACCCCCTAAACTTTCGGATCCATGTATTGGCTTGAGTTTATCATGAAGGCCAGTTGAACCAAGCCCCTTTTATTAACTTTTTAACTACGTGACAATTGGAGTGCTGCCAAAACCCCTCACTGATAAACTTCCAAAAGCACTCCTCTATCTAAGGTGTCCTAAGCATTGGTCTACAATCATCCCAGAGGCTGTCTCTAGGAAGCTTTCTATGTTTCCCGAACCACTTGTGCTACGGGTGCCATTAAAAGTGACAACACTCTCTGTAATGGACAAAATTGGATAATCCATGCTACAAGCCTTGTTTATGCACTCTTGGAGGGGGTTGCTTCTTGGAAATACTGCAGTTCTACTGGTTACCACTATACCTCCTCAATGGGTAGGCCCAAATATAGATGCACCACCATCTCGAAAAGATCCTCCCTCATTTTATTGTAAATCCCACGCTCCTCTAGTCTACCAATCTCCTGCAAAACGATGTCACCAGTCCCCAACACATCTTGATGACAAGTGTATGCAAATAGTACCACCTTTTTGTTTGTCTGTACATCTCCCTTCTCCTAATCAAAGGATGGCTACTCATCCTCCTCTGTCATGGCCTCAACATGAGCCACTAGCTCACTCTCCAAAAATGGCCCATCACGCATATCATCCTCCTCATGCACTTGCACCTTTGAGTGTTCTTCATGTTGGATCACTACTAATGGCTCATCTCTCAAATATTCTTGAGTGTCTTCTTTTGGGTTTCCCTCATGCATGGAATCAAATTGTTTTTCACCATTTTCAACCATCGAGCCTATACGCATTAGTGGGATGATATCAACAAATTCATACAAATTCTCACACTCCTCAAGGGTGTTCTCATGCCCATTAATGGATCCATCATCAATAGAAGAATTCCTCTCATCCCTCATTATCAAAATATTAGAATCACGTGATCTTCTTGATGCAATTCAAGAATTTTTGAGTCGTGCCCCTCTTTGTGATCATGCGGGTTAGAGAATTTTGCGTGCAGTTCTTGTCCAACCATGGATCCTTTAATCCTTTCCTCGATCAACTAATTAGATTTCTTTTCCGTTGCTTGCTCTTCTTCAATTTTTTTCAATGTCATATGTTTCTCTATCCATTTTACATGTGTGATTAGGTGTGTATGCTCCTTGACATATGAAGCATATATGCTCTCTTCTCATTTTATTTCTACTCTTTCTTGGGAGCTCTTGAGGTTTCTTCTGTTTTGGCTCCTCATACTTCCCATATCTGAACCCTTTAAAAAGTCTCCTGATCAAATTTCCCCTGACGAGGGGTTCAACACAAAGGGCTGCAAACTACCTCAATGACTCATCCATGGCCTAATAAATTTGCAACCTGCAATTTCCTCTATTCTGGAAACAAACTTACTGAATAACTCATACTCAACATGACTTAGCAATTATATAGGGCATCAATATGAGAATTCAACCATGCTTTACCAGTATCATCCTAACCTGCTCAATACCAACAATGACATATTCACTATACCTAATACAAAGTATTCTTTTGCATACACATGTTCTGATACCAACATTCAACTCTTAGCAATATATTAGCACTAAGAAATTATAAACTTCATAACAATCAACCTTGATTGTAGGACACTTAGCTAAGACAATATTCTGGCAGCAATGATAAAATATAGTACTGTACCCTCTAGACATTTGACATAAATAAGCCAACAATAGGTCTCTCCTATGAAGACATACATCAACAATACACTTTCTAAAACTATGCTAGCAATTCAAATCCTTACATGCCTCAAACTTCAACACTTACTCTTATAGGGCTATTATATTAATGCATTATGAAGACTCGAGGGAAGTACAACGCTACATCCCCTAACAAAATGCAAATAATACCAACTAAATATTTGGCAACAAACCTATGAGTTTTTCAAAACACAGTCAACTACAAAAATAACAACCAAGGCCCTGAAATCACGATCTGGTAGTAAGCTTATACTCAAAAAACTCGAACACTATAATAGATCAATTTGATCTCCTATATACTATTAGAATCTTGCAACAACCAATAAAATTATAGTTCTCCGTTGTTCATGGCTCATCAAATACCCAACAATATATTATTGTGGAACTAATTCGACCCACAAGAATATTACCAGTGTAGACACAATTCTTATATGATATAATCAACCACTAAAGAGTGTTTGCATAGGTATAGGGTTACATAGTGTATTACACGCATGATCACAGTATTGCATTGAATGATGCGCACCAAGAACCATTATGCTTACACTTCGATAGACGTGGCAAAGAGAATAGCATGGCCCAGGGACTCATTCTCTGATCTATTTCATGCTCCGAACACAATCTTTTTACTAATCTTATCACCGTCAGATCATAATGTACTACACATCCCGACTTTAATACATCTTTGGGCATATATCAATCTCATCGAATTTTCTTACATCACATTTCAAGATAAAAATGGATCAATACTCCAAAAGGGAACACAAATTTTGATCAAGCTATAGGTATATATGGACAACGCAAATCCTGATCCCACTTCTACTCTTTTAAACTCACGTGCAGGCACAAGGAATATGTGTTCTCCGAGCCATATTTTGTATGCACATTCTATCTGATCTCAGCAAATCCACTGGGACATTCAGGGTCTGTCTCGATCTCACTCTTCCAATCAACTGTAGATCGTACCAACTTTCTCCGTCCTGGAAAAATTCAATTGCTGTGACCCACTTTCCTCATTCATGCCAACCGATCTCCTGCTCAACACTGACCAAGACAAATGGCAATGGTTATGACGCCTATAATAGTGGCTTCGTGGAATTTGTCTTAGTCCACAACCATATCGAATAAGCAAATGACCAGATCATTGTC
Organism: Pinus taeda; assembly: GCA_000404065.3. Taxonomy (NCBI): domain Eukaryota; kingdom Viridiplantae; phylum Streptophyta; class Pinopsida; order Pinales; family Pinaceae; genus Pinus; species Pinus taeda. Next base: position 18,175 of record APFE030922858.1, read on the forward strand.
CCACATATAAGATACAAGATATTACACAACAACTCCACGTTACAACTATACATACAGGTACATTCGTCCTAGGTTGGAAATATGACACTTTCACCAATCAACCTTAGATCTATGTGTCTGGCATCTATTATTGATAACTTAATGCTGGATTTGTGGCCAATAATGTTGGACTCTCTGAATTCTGACTTCGTCCAGGTATACATTCACAGCTTCATCAACATCTAAGCTCTGCACGGCTCGAAATTCATGCTCGGTCTTGCTTGCTGTCCACTACAGGAGTATATGCACCTATGTTTCACAACTTGTCTAGCACAACAACATAGTCATCCATATTCTTGCGTATTCCACACTCAGACAAGCTATGCTACAAGCATCTGCTAAAATAATTCGACCTTTTGAATGCCTAGCTACTACTGAAGCAAGTCATTCCTTAAGGAAAGATCTTTAGGCTGGCATGAGAACTACCACTTTAATATTTTTAATTGGAAATACTAAGTGAATAATAGAACATGCACTATAACAACAATTAGGAAATTCAATATATACATAGAAAATCAAAACACAATAGAATATACGTTAAATTCTTGAGCCATTTTATTAATTCTGAATGGAATGGAGTACATATAAGCAGGAAAAAAGGAGCATGGGTTTGCTACAACAACAAAGCATAACCCAAGTTGAAAGTAAGATGGCCAAGTGTTGAAATGCCTCCACCAAAAATCCCTACTCTTGCCCAAAAAATTACTACTACTCGTTGTTGAATGGAACTTGATAATATTCCCTCATGAGTGCCGATAATGAGTTGAAACTTGGAGGGTGGCCTCCTCACTAATGACTCGAAAAAACACAGAATGTGTCACGGACCCAAATGGTAGAATGGCTCACCCTTAATCATTATGCCCTTCTCTGGAAATCCTTTTTCTACTATTAGAAGGAAACTAAGATTTCGACCCTTAGGCTTTCTTAGAAAATTTATGTAAAATTAGAAGTGACTACCTCCCTCCAAACGCACAAAAAGCTAATAAGGGTTAGGGTTGAAACCAAGTACTAAATTTGACCCCCAAATAGTGTGAGTCACCCAATTGGCCTGTTGAAATGGGAAACTGATTGAAATGAAGGGTTGGAATACTCTTCTCTTAGCACTACTGGAATCCACCCAAACTCCTACGAGAATCACTTGGAAGGCCCAAACCCTCACTTCTCTTTAACTCCTGGCTTTGCCCACCAAATGCCTTCACAAGCTTGTGCAATCTATCTCCATGCACTGCCAAAAGATAAGGAAATCGATCCACAAGATTGGCCCTATTCCAGCCTGGCAGTTTGCCTCCAAATTTTTTGGCAAAACAATGAGAAGATATCCTTGCAAATCTCTCAAATCCCCTCATTAGCCTACGCAAATAGTCAAATCAATTTTCCCTTATGTGCCGAGGAAATGTGCTCTATTGAAGCATCCCTATAATATGTCTCCTAGAGAAGCCTTGAATGGACTCCTCAATTCCTCACTAGGGAGACACTTGAAGTTCTCTAAAGGAAGGTTTGGAATTCCGCTCAAAATTCCCAGTGCTAAACAACATTTGTTTTCTTGTGATAAACAACTCCAAGAGAATTATAATGGGAAATTAAAATGATCAAAGATGCCCAAAATGTAGGCCTTCATGCTTTATTTATAATTTGTTGGCCCTTTCCTCCCTTGGTGGTCCCCACTCTTCACTTCGCACTTCTCCTCTTGGTGGGCCCCTTCTTCCACTAATTTTTCAATTATCCTTTTCTCCTAAGTCCCATATGCCAAACATGTCCCCAATGCCCAAGATTGAAGGATTGCAATATGCCTTAGAAATTTGTGAAATTTGAGATATCACATCATCTCTTATTCAAGTCTCAAGAGGATGTGACTAAAATTGCAAAGGAGGTCTAGGCTATTGATTCTACTCCAATCATTTTTACATTATGAACTCCATTTTTTTATGTCAGGAAGGTACATCTACATGAACCCCTATCTGGGTTCATTTTCTTGGTTTACCATCTAACATGTGGAAGCCCCAAAGTTTTGCAAATTCGGGGAATAGTCTAGGGAAATTTCTAGATGTGGATTACTCTTTCAAGAAACAAGAGACAAATTGGTGGAAAGGAATTTGATATTCCTTGAATTTTGAAAGAAGCTTCATGAAACCGTGGACATTGGGAAGAGTTCCATGTAACTCCATGATTTGGACTATAAGGGCCTTCCTTTTAGATGTATGGGATGTAACTAACATGGTCACCTAGTTAACAATTGTAGCCTCCCCTTCAAAATTTCTTCATAGTTTGGAAAAGCAGCCGGAAAATAGAAGACTGGAGGGGAGATCTCGGGGGCATGTCCTAAGGGTCTAGAGGAGGATAATGGGTGGGCAATGGATCTAGTGACAATTATTTCAGATGTGCCTAACTCAATGCTAGTCTCCCAAATGATTTCTCTATCAGAGGTTTCTTCTTCTGCTCCCTCATCTCATATCAATTGATCTATAGAGGACACATTGGTTCTTGGTAATTTTTTACCCCTCTCTTTTGTTGATTTGCATTCTAGTTAATCTTATGGTTCTATTGATGTTGGGCACACCGCTTGTTTTAGAGTGTGTGTTGGGAATCCTTGTATGTCATCTATGTTTCCCTCCCTATTTAGAAATAACTCAAAATTTGCAGATGCTAATGAATTTAGACTGAAAACAGTAGACACAAATTTCTTCTACACAATCTATGGAGATGAAAACATACAATAGAAACACATGCAATCATTCAATCATGATGAACACAATGTTTTTACTAGGGAACCCAATTGGGAAAAGCCCCTCCTCTATTTGTATTAAATCAAATGAGAATATGGATCTATTACAATGACAACTTCAGTCCTTGAAGCTCAACCTACACTGCAATACTAGTCTCTTCCTACTCTGACCAACACTTAGCCAAAATAGGCCTCCAAATTCCTCCTATTTCCTTACACAATTATTAAGGAAATTAGCTCCTAAAATATAGGGAAATCTCTTATTTTCTTGCGAAAATAATGAGGAGATTGATCACTTGCTCCAATGCAAAGCGTGTACACTCAATAGTATACATTGATAATTACAAAGATGCCTTTTTCCTCCACTCAACTAGGCAATTCAAATTCCATGCATGACTCGGGTTATTTTTAGTAAATTGGCTATTTAACTAAGAGATCAGTGAGTTAACAACAAGTACAACTACTCAACCGAACTCCCACTGACTCTATCCATGATTAGAGCTGAGATAATTGAGTTTCAATAACTATAACTCCACTAGATTGCTAGATCTTAGCAACCACCTCATGCACAACTCTACTTCTTGCCCACAAACTCGAATTGAATGGCTTAACTAAGTGACTTAGCCATGTCACTCCTGCTAACTACAACTCAAGTCTTCCTACTAATGTGGAAATTCAAATTCCTTCATTTGACTAAGGCACAAGTCAAATGAATCCTTTTCTTGCTACAACTTAACACCCCCTCTTAGCAAGAAAAGGGTTCTGAACCACCCCTATCCTGCTCCTATGGAACTCAAACTTGCCTCTTGAAAAAAACTTTGTCAAAATGTCTGCATCCCACTCCTTTGTGGGAAAGTACTGCAACATGATAAAACACCTCTGCACGTAATCTCTCAGGTGATAGTACTTGATGTCTATATGCTTGGACTTATCACAAAACACTAGATTTTAAGAGAGTTTGATACAACTCTAATTATCACAGTGAATTAATGTAGGCTCCATACCCAAACTAAAGAGACCAACCAAGATCTTCCTCATCAAAATATCCTCGTATGATACTTGAATAACATGCATATACTTAGCCTTTGCTAATATGAGTGATACAGATCTTTGTCTCATGATATACCAAGAAACTATTACTGACCCAACACTAAAGATAGCTTCTAATGTCAGGGGGGCTTCACTCAAATTACCTCTGACATATCACATGCGTTCGTGGCATAGTGAACAATACCCTTAATTTGACAACATATTGGAAAATTCCTCTAAAAATCACATTATTTAACCCCCTACCAATATGAACCCAATACACCTTCCCAATTTAAAAAACCCTTACTCTCACTACATATTGTAGGTATCCAATTTTTCATTAACATTTTTTATACTCTTATATAATTTTTCATTAACTTTGAGCTCCATTTTTTATACCAATCAATATAAAAACCCTTTACCCCCATATATATCCCCCAATATATTATGTCATTTTTTTCTTAATATATATCCCCCAATATGAACCCACGTGGTATGGTATTTCTCCCCC
>APFE030922858.1:40347-97297 GCA_000404065.3 Pinus taeda
GCCTGCCTCCGCTGCTCAATACCTGCACAAGAACCGGTGATAATTCCAAGGCAGCCATGTCTTTCCTTGGCTAAATCACGTGAGAACAAGATACAATGTGGGAAAACTCATTGGCATACTCAATTCCCTGATTTGTGCAAGATCTGGTGCACAACTATAGTCACAACTGATAGCAATCTGATTCTCTAACACCTGTCCCTGTTGAACTGAACATGCACTGACATGCAACTGAGTTAACTGATGTATTCATTAGTTGTATATGAGTTAATAACTTGTGAATTAATTAATAACTAATTCACCCAACTCATCTCTAGTCTATTTGCCAGTTAGACTAAATACAACCAGTTTAACAAAGCTAAACTGAACACAACTCCATCAACTGCACCTCCAGTCCACTAAACTCAACTCACTTGATTTCTAACTGAAGTCATGCATGCAAATATTCAACTAACCCATAAGAACCACGTATTTCCTTCATGCAATTGCATGTGCCACATCCGTAGCTCGAACTGAAGTGCTCCAAGAGAATAAGATTGAGTTTATAGTCCAAATATTATTGTGAGATAATAATATTTGACTTTTCTATTTTTGACAGCCAGTCTAAAAATAGACTTGATCACTCACACTGTGATTACTCACACTTTCATCAAAAATAGAAGTTCATCTATTTTTCCAACTTGATCAATCATCCATAAACAGCAACCTGTAATCCATAGACATGATCCATATGTTTAAAAATAGACATAGTCTAAAAATAGACTTGCGCCAAAAATAGCCTGCGGGCCCACTTAGTGAAGGCGACTCTTTTCACTAAGCTCCATCATCTTGTTGCAATCTCAACAGACAATGGAGCAAGTTAATTGCCAATGCAACTATGTTATGTAGCTCCAAGAGGACCATAGCAGTCTATTCAACCTGTTATGATGCAAGATCCTAATTCACAATTTCAAGCTTGTGGACATCCATCTCAAAGTAATTGGAACACACCCTTTCCTTAGCAACCTTGGCCATCTCAACCCAAAAACCAATATTGGCAACAACGTTGGCAAGGAACTTATGGTAGCCATCCACAATATCCTTAATATTTTCCTCAGTATCCTCCATACCCAACTCCATGTTATCCCTACCATATACCTTCACAACAAACACAACCCCAACCACATCCATCTCAAATATTCACTCCCACTCAACTATTTGTACTACCATTTCTAAACCCACACAATGAAGTAGCACATGGATGATAGTAATTTTCCCAATCAATTTCAACAAATTCCATTGCACACTTTTTGAGAAATTGTCCTCCATCACCTAGAGTCATTTTTGAATTTTCTCGATATTCATGCATCCATTTGTAAATATGTTTCACGAGGAGATGCATATGGATGATGGTAACATGCCCAAGAAATTTCAGCAAATTCTAGTGCATAGGTTTTTATGGGGAGGTGCATAAGGTGATGGAAACATGCTCAAAAAATTTCAGGTCAATCCATTCTACCATTTGGGAGGTATGGAAAAAACAAGTCTGCTACATGAGGTTGTCTTGAATTACTATAGGAAGCTCCTGTAGTACTACAGGAAGATCCTGTAGAACTACAAGATGACCGAGAAGAAGCTACAAGAGGCAATATGATTGGAGAAATGGGTCAAAAGGTCATGTATTCTTTAGGGAAGGTTGATATAGGTCCCCCAATATCACTTTCATGACTCATCCACTCCATCTAACCAAAATCCATCTTCAAATTCCACTCCGCCTTACATGAAAAAATCAGAAAAAACTGTCATCAACTTTTCCACCACCTACACCACATCTTGATCATTTTAACCTTGTCCTTATACCTCCTATGACTTTCCATCAATCCCACATGCATCAATGAGGTCTTGAAGAGGAATTAAATTACTGCTATAGGAAGATGATTCCTCCTGTAAGCAACCTGCACTTATACAACAAAACTTAGAATCAATTATTTTTTCACTCAAACAACAGAAGATCTAACAACCTTGAGCAGCATGATGCCATTTCTGAATATTGAAAAAGGGGCACACCCTCCTTAGGAATCAATCCATCCACTCCATGAGTAAAATATTGAACACTAGAAAGAAAATTTCACACAACAACCTTATCAATCAAAGAATCAACAAGCTATGAAGACTTTTGCAAAAGAAAGCAAAGAAAATTAGCACTTCTAGGGAAGCATGGATTGATCATCAACTCAGTGATAGCATGCATGCCTATCCAACAACCATCAAGTATGTATAGGTATGCAATACTCTTTACCTTTTCTCTTGGGCATATTATAGTTAGAAATATTATTTTAATGCATGAGAGGTGAGGTTTTATAAAGTTAAGGATGTGTCAGTAGTCTCGGCCACCCTCAACTAGTTAACTGTAGCTAACTCCCTCACTCATGCAATGTGGAAAAGCCAAATGAGGAAGGGGGATGGTTTTGAGGAGTGGGGACAATAGTTAAAAGAGGAAATTTGTGCAAAAGCCAAGTCACCAAATCACTCCAAGACCTCCATCCACTTCATATCCACTCTCTGTCCATCATTCATCCATCCTATTTCATAAGAAAAAAATTAACATTTTTCAGGAACAAACCCTATACTCTATCTCACCTTGAAAATTTCTTAAGAAAAACACACAGAGCACATCCTATCCATTTTTGCAAACTTACACTACTCCCTCTGAGCCCTAGCATCATCCTCCAAACCATGTACATCATTTCTCATCACTCCCATAGAGTTAGAAGACCCTGAAAGAGAAGGAATGATTGCTACAGGAAGGAAAAATGTTGCTACAAGAAGGAAGGAATGAACAAATTGTGCTAAAAACCAAAATGACAATGCCTAAGAGAGACCTAATCAAAGCAGAAAAATCCAAAACCCATTAGGAAATCATCTAGGCCATTAAAGAGAAGAAGAAGGCAACAAAAGGCAAGAAAGCATTCGCCATCAAAATAGAACTCAAACTGCAGCAATTAAAAGAGGCCTTCCAAGGTGTCTTTAATATATTTCTAGCTTTTGTCCAGGGCCTAAAATATGTTATAGAAAGGGGAGAATGACATGGAAAAGCAAATCCAAAATGGCATTGAGGGGCATGGAAGTCAAGTTGAGGGCCTACCCTAGGCTCAAACTATCATTTATGCTTAAAACAGGGTTAAACAGGCTACTACAAGGTTTCTTGTAGTTACTACAGGATGTCCTAGTTTACTACAAGATCTAATATAAGGGCTTTTTGAGGGTTCCATAGGTGTCCAAATGGTGAAAAAAGGCAGCAGGAGATTGTAAAAGGATGTGGAAGACCTTGCCAAACCGAAAATTTTTAAAGAACCCATCTTGCATAAGGGGAAAAAGGCAGGAATGTATAAATCGGGGAGGTGACGAGGGCCATGAATGAGACACAATGAGATCACTAAGTTGCTCAGAGGATGAGCAACGCTGTCAATAGTGGGTATGATGGCCCTCCAAATTAGAAATAAATTAAGGCCCATATGACCATCCTTCAACACATTAAACCTCTCTTTTTGGATTAGATAATGTATTTTTAACTTTAATATGTTCATTAGGAAGGTTTATGGATAATTGCATATTTTTGCCTAATATTATTTATTTTTGTGGAATATTGTGAATATTGGGAAATTTATGAAGATTTGGAGGAGGGATAATTTAGGGACTTGCTCCCTACTATAGGAGGATCAATATTAAATAATAAATCAAGAAGATATTCTAAAATTATTGCACAGATTTTGGAGCTCCAATGATTGAGAAAATCTGGGAATGTTGTTCCCTGACATTTAATGCAAATTCCTAGTATTGGGAACCAGATCCACTATTTGAGGGATTTTGGTGGGGAAAGCTTCCTCATGTCATGGGGAATTCTTCCTAATCTTTTTGTATAAGTACCAAGTCATTGGGTCAATTTATTAAGTAAATTAACACAAGTATTTAATTATTAATCTGGGTTTGTAGAACTTAGAAGCATGTCTAAAGTCTATGGATTCCAATGGTAGTCAATGTTAGAAGATGAAATATAAAGATTCAAAGAAATTCATATTACAAATATAAAATTAATTAAGTAATTTTTTATTCACTTATGTAATATGTAAGGGATGAGGCTTCTAACTTAGGAAAACCAGGTTGTCCTTCCCTATAATACTACATTCATGAAGAGCAATCCAAAAGCACTAATTAACAATGGTTTATGATGCAGAAGATGTAAAAGAAGAGGCTCCTAACTATGGAGGACGAGGTTGTCATTCTTCACAATTCTACTCTATCATAATCACCATTGTTTCAAACCAGAAATGCAGAAATAACTTCAAAAAAGAAAAGAAGAACGAAATTCAGTTTTAGTTCAAGGTCAAATAAAAGGGGTATTTAACTTAAATTATCGTGTGTCCCTTCATATGTAGATTAGAATTAAACCAATATTCATTCAACAATCATCACACATCTAAATACATTTGAAACAAGAACTAATTTATGAAAACTATGGAAATTTAATCAAGAAGTGCACTTAGCTTGGTGTGGGGGGCTTCCACCCTTGCATTGCTCACTTGAAGAAATCTCAGCTACAACAACTTCAGTAAACAACCAAGCATGGAAAACAAAATGAAATGAAACAGGTTCTTCAATTATCTTTCTTTTTTCAAAGAGTCTCAAAATCAGATTACATAAAGTCTACATTCTTAAGCCTTCAATAGTCTTGGCTTAAATCAAGAAATAATAAACAAACTTGACTAAAAAGTCTCTAACAACCTTATCTATCATAATCCCATCTATTCTGGTCAAATCCACCCATTCAGTTACACAAAATTTGGAAAAATCCCAAAAATCATTAATTTTGGCCTATTTCCTAGGGATTCTCTGGACAACAAGTCATGTTTAACCAGATTTGACTGAGCTTGTTTTAGCTTGGTTTGGCAAAACCAATAGATACACGTTCATTATTAGTTCCCAAGCTTTCTAAATCCATGCTCAGCTTGCACCCAGGTGTCCTGCAAGTATCACTTCAATGGAGCAATTAGGGGAATTTTCAATTTTGTCCAAAAATACTCTTAAAAACCCAATTTTTACTAAAATTTCTAAAAAATGAAAAACTTAATCTAATTACCTGAATATGAAAAATAAGGCTAAAATGAAGCATATATGAGTGGAATAAGGTGGAATATTATGGTAATTAAGTGGGTTTATGATAAACAAAAATGACGAAAATCGAGGGCCAACATCTCTCTCTTGCGGATTCTCAAGCATGTCCTACGCTTGTCTTTGTCTCATTGATCTTTTGCCTCTATATGTTGACCTCCCTTGCTGTTCTTCCTATGGATATACCTCGTGATGTAGAATCCTTTGCTTGTGCTTCTTGAAGAAATATAATAAGCCTCTCCATTTCCTCCTTTGTCAATTCAATTGGAGCACATCCAAGGATTAACTGAATTCTTTGTCATGTGAATCATGTCCATTACCATATTTTTGGAGATATGTCTAAAAGTTTTCTTTGATTTTGAAAGAGGGTAGTAATTTCTTTCATCTGAACCCTATGAGTATCCTTATGCAACCCATTCCTTTGTAATTTCCATTACTTAATGCCCAATAACCAAAACCACTATTTTTGCCCAATTTATGATTTTTGCCTAGTGAAGTTGAAGAAATTTGCACACGGAGTTGAAGCAAACATTGTACAAGTAGCAGAAAACTATATTAACCATTTTCTCATAAACTACAAACTGGGTTTCTCTGAAATTTTGCAAAAATATTTCTACCACTCCATTGCTTCTCTTCACCAAAAATTGGAAATATCCTCATCACGGATTTTGAGAGAAAGACAAATTGGCTATAGGTGACATTGTTTGATTTCTTCAAAAATACAAATTGGTTTAACTTGAAATTTACCGTATTTATTGATCTCACAATGATGCATCCCCGTGTTAATTTTCATGATAATTCGATGCACAAAATTCAAGAAAAAAGGGAAATGGTTGTAGGTGACGATGGTTGATTTCTGGAAAAATGAAAGTTATTTTGGCATGAAATTTTCTGGGTTTATTCATCTTATATCAATGCATCTTCCCTCAAATTTTTGCATCAAATGTATATATGGTTTAAAATTAATCAACAATTTTTGAAAATGCAACTATTTGCTTACCAAGACTGTAATATTTCTCAAAAATTTTGAACTAGAATGTTGATTTGCTGAATTGATATGTAAATTTCGACCACTGTTGAATACCCATGAGGATGAGGAGAAATTCCTGAACTTGTAATGTCAAATTTCTGAGCTAAGACACTACCTCTGCTTTTGTTTCTTGGGGAGAGAAGGCTTTGTTTTAATGCTTTGAAAACACCTTTCTGCAAAATACCCTGTCAAAATACCAGAATAATCTTTTGATTGCTACCATCTTTATAAATTAAGTTCTATACACCTACACGTTTGGAAATTACAAAATTTTTAAATTAACCCTCTCTGCCTTCAATTTTTAAGAATCAACACCATGTTTTTTTAGAAATCGAATTCTAGGAATAAATAGACAGTTTCTTCAAATTAACCTTCTTTGTCTTCTGCTGCAAATGATATCAAAACAAGGTCCTTTGTTTGTAAATATGTGTGAAGAAAATTTTTGACTACGTGAAATATTATAAAAATATTTCCACTGTCAAAATAAAACTTTCATTGTTTTGCAAAATCGTGCTTTACCCTCATGAAAATTGTCTCTGTTTCAACAAAATTGTGTACTATGTATACAACTGAAGTTTACTGTGTTCCCATATGCAAACAGTTGACAAATATGCACAAGGAAATCATTTAGGATACCTGGTCTTTAATTTACTACAAGAAAACTTGTAGAAATTTCTGGAAAATGGTTGTTTTCCTCTGTTTTGAAAGAAAAATGAGTTCTCTGCCCCTTTAAAAAAATTCACTGTGTAAAAGACAATAAAAAATCATCTTAGTAGTGCTCATGAATTCATACTCTATCCTTCTTCTTCGAATATCCTTTCAAATGTAATCACTTTGTATAAGATTCTTCACAAAAATTTGGTCACTATGTATGAAAAATATGCTCATTGATTCCATAAATTGAATTTACATGGAGAAATTTCGAAACTCAATGAATATACCTAATCTTGGAGTGGCCTTGTGATGACTCTGAGTTAATGATTTTTTTCTCCTGTGTTGACGCAATGGAAATTCAATTAGAACTCCTCTTTAATCTTGTCGAGGATTCACTTTTCTCACAAGTGGCAACCATTCGAGCTAAATGATGGTAGAGTTGGAATCAATGGTGGCAAAGACCTGATTTTATAACTGGAGTTTCATGACACTTCTAAAAACTATCCTGAGATTTACTAACCATAAACTCCGTTCAACACTCGTAAAAATATGGAATCAATCCTTACCTACCTCTTCTGCGCAATTCTTGGAGTTTGTTGGAGCGCTTTAATCCACTAGGTGAACAGAAATCTCAATCTTCAATTCACGTTAAAACGGATGCCTATCCTTCCTATTTCTCCACAACGTCCTCTCCTATTTCTTACGCTGCTCTTTCTTATTCAATTATAGCTCTATTCTCTCTCAATTTGAAGTTACAGGCCTCTTTTTTTTACGGCTTCAGTAGCTGAGAGAGTGTGTTATGGTTCTGCATAGCTATAGCTCAGAGTAGGAGTAGCTCTGTGTTATTCTCTACAGCCTCACAACAACTCTGTGTTAAGCTAGAGTTTTGCTTTAGGTTAGAGCAATTTTTCGCAGCCGGGAATGTTTCACTACAGCTCCAGAGTTTTTCTACAACTCTTAGGGTTCCAAACTGCCTAATTCTATGAGTTGCAGACTTCTTCTTTGAAAATTTTGACCATTTTGATTTGACCTTTTGATGTTGATTTTAATGATGCCGTGATTTAACATTTGTTTCATAAAAAATTTAATTCATATGTACTATGGCTCAATGTATTCGACATTTCTTTTATGTCCTCTAAAGTTGCATCATGGTTTGTATATTAGAGTTTTGAATAACTACTAATATTTACATTTTGAATAGTCACAACCGTAAGGATCTTTTCTTATCCATCATATGTGCATGTTACATATTCACGTTTTTATGTTTTTATCATTATAGCCTTGTGTCCATTTTTTTTCATATCCTCTTGTATTTGATTTTAAAATGACCATAGTTTTTTTAGGTCATTTTTAAATCAAAATTTTTACAATGATACTAACCCTTTCTTGTCTTTTGATTTTGTAGATGCATAACCCAATCTTGCCTGATGGTCAACACATCAATAAAGGAAGGAGATATGGCCAACAAATTTGATTAAAATTTGTAAAAAAAAAGGGTTGTAAATGATAATGAATATGGTTAATAGGTGAATATATGGTGGATGAATGAATAAATGTATAGGGTGATGAATGAATAAATGTATAGGGATTTGCATATTCAAGTATTTAAACTAAATTATCAATCCTAGAAAACATTTCAAAATCAAAGGCTTTAAAAATAATTTTAACTTAAAGTACTTCCCTTTGATCTCATAGCTCATTACTCTTTTTGTCATCACTTTGTTTTTATCAATGTTGGACTGTAGATAGATGTTTGTAGTAGCTTTTCAGGTCCCTTTTATATTTTCCTTGTTCAGGTCCCTTACTGAAAAATGTGGATGCAGGTGCTTTATTCAGGTCCCTTTTATATTGTCCTTGTTCAAGTCCCTTACTGATAAATGTGGATGCTGATGCTTTATTCAAGTCCCTTCTGATACTTATTGACTATGATGTTTCAGGTCTCTTGTTTGATATCAAATCATTACATGGTTTGATTTATTATGAATATTCCCCTATTGTTGATATTGATACTTGTCCTCAAGTCTTGTGGAGAATGATCTTGCAAAATGACTGAAGAAAAAGTAAAAGAAATTGGGGAATTCATATTGGCTAAACTACTTGGTTTTCCATTATGAATTCGAGTTTGTATTGTGCTAGTCTCCATTTTCACAACCAAACTCCTTTATTATTTCTTTTAACTTTCTTTCTTTTTTTTCTTTTCTGGATGGGGGTGGCATATAATGGGGTAGGGAAGTGTGGAAATCTTATGAAAGTATTATAGGTTGAAGTCATGATTTGGACTTCAACATGGTAGATCTAAATGATTGTGAAGCTTAGCATACAATATGGTAGATGAATGAAATCATGAACAATGTGGCTTATAAAAGGCTTCTTAGGAAATGGATGTGAGTTGTCATGCTACAAAAACTTGACTTCTTCTTCTTATGATTTTCTCATGCATTTTTTTGCCTCGATCCGATGTATTGTAGGGTTGTTGGTGTTGTTGGTCAGCAATTGAAAACAAGCTTCAAGAGTTTTGAGTTTCTTTGAATGAACTCAACATCAGGTGAATTCTCACTTTGTTTTCACTTGAATACTTTCATTTCATATTTGTAGATATGAATTTTTAAAGATTGATTTTGAAAATCCTTCATCTATGAAATTGACTTCTCAAATCTTCCGGGGACCTGCAAAAACATAGCACTTGCCTGCAATACAATATTAGATGATGGAGGAAGAGAGGTGTACAACCTCTATTATTCCAAGAAATATGCATAATAATTACATACAATGCTTAAAACCAAGTCCAAAGATGATATTCAAAGAAATTGCATTTGTTTACCCCTTGAGGAATGGTGGCTAACCTAGATCTCCTAGCGGTATTCCATTCACAAAATATTTGTTTTAAGTCAAATTAGAGTGATTCCAAAGCCAAATTAAATTGAATTCATATAGATACTTCTAGTATAAATAGGTTTTCAAAATGTTTTGAAATGATATGCTAAAAATGATCAAAAGTACCATGTTTGATAGAGCTACTTGTGATTTTTTTACTAGACCAACAGTCACTATTTGGAGTGTAATTTCTTTGTTAAAGATCAGATCAATGTGATTCCACTTGGATATTAAATTAGATTAATTTTTGTATTTCCAGTAGAAATAGGTTTTAAAAATTCTTAGTCTTGATATCACAAAATTGGTGATGAACAATCATAGGAGGCAGAGTTTTACTCTGCTGATTTGAAGACATGCAGTCATTAAATGTGGCATATCATTTTCATTTGACCTCCAAACGGGGTGATTGAAATTGTGTATTGGTCTATAATTGAATATCTATCTCCCATATAAACAGGTTTTGTAAAGATAATGATTTGGTATGTTAAATATTCCATGCTCAGCTCGTGCCTAGGTGTCCTGCAAGTATGACTTCAAAAGAGCAATTAGGGGAATTTTCAGTTTTTTCCAAAAATACTCTTAAAAACCCATTTTTTACTAAATTTTCTAAAAATTGAAAAACTTAATCTAATTAACTGAATATGCAAAATAAGGGTAAAATGAAGCATATATGAGTGGAATAAGGTGGCATATTATGGTATTTAAGTGGGTTTATGATAAACAAAAATGACCAAAATTGAGGACCAACACAAGTCGAATTTGCCTCTAGGGGTTGATTTTTCTTAGTCTTCTTGTGGAAAGAACTCGTATTTTTGTAGCTCCACTTTCATTTCTTGCAGGGATATAATTGTATTGATGGAAATAATAAAGATTTGTGCCATGTTCAGCTTCTAAATATTGGTATTCTCCATAGGAATCTAAGTTTCCTTGGGCTTGGCCATCCTAAGAGCCCTTTTGTATCATTTACTTTTCTTTTTTTTCACTTCTTATTCACATGCATCTCTTGTTCTTGTCTTTTTTCTATTTTTGCATTTAGTATTAATGATTTCTTGTTCTAGGATTGGTTTAAATGGTTGAAGTAAGTTATTTTGCAGGATCACAGTAATCATTGAGCTACTTGGATTAGTTTGTTTATTCCCAAGTAACCTAGATTTTTGGAAGTCACTTGTGGAAAATAATAATAAATTTATGTTATTTTTTAGAGCATGCTAACGAGCTTCAATCAATTTTATTCCACTTGCATTATATCACAAAAACATTCTAGTTAATAACAAAATTTACCCCATTGAATTTTCACTTGATTAGGTTAGACATTTGATAGATTTACTAGCTCACTAATTCTCAAATTTCTAGATTTTAGACTAGTAATTTTCTGCCATTTTTAAGCATTGGTTAACAGAGGTATTTTTGAGTGATTCCACTTGGAATGGAGACCTACGACATCCTAGTCAATAAAAAAATTTGTCTTGTACAATTTGGATTTGATTTTCTTTGTCATTCGGTGAATTATAAATTCCTGTAGCAAATATGTAACATCCTATAGTAGCTATATGATCTCCTATAACAACCTTCCAACATGTATATACTTTCCCAAATTCACTTTGGAACATTGGTTTGGTCCCTTCGGGTTGAATCATGACCCCTAGGCTCTAAATCAATGGTTGAGGAAGAATAAACACCAATTAAGACATGCCTTTTTACAATGTAGATGAGACCTATTTATTTGAATTCATTCTCTTAGGATTTCAATTACAATTTGTTGTTATTACCTAGGATTAATTTCTTTTCCATTAAGCATTTCCATTTCTGCAATTAGTTTAGGATCTGATTTTATTACAGTCATTCCATTATATCATGACAATGAAGGAAGGACACATTGTATGTTGCACATATAGTGTCGATTCCCCTTAGGTTTGTATGAACCCCCAGCTGATAATTAAAGTTGGTAGCCTTGGGAGTTGTAGAATTCTTGTTGTAATAGTGAGGCTCATCACTTGGGTCTTCTTGCCCTTGCATTTCTCTACTTTTCCTGCCAAAGAAAAGTTTTCTACCTCATGAGTTTTGGATGTGACACCATCTCTAGTGTTTCTTCTAATCTTCTTATGCACCAAATCATGCCAAAGTCCTGCCTAATCTGGTAGCTTGTCTTTTCCATTAACCAAATCCCGATAGTTGTGCCATGACTTCAAAAGGCAATATCACAAGTTCAGATGATGGAACATTTTCTCCAAATCCTCCAAGTTCATCTCTCACCTAAGTGAATCTGGATAGGTATTGAAAAACAATTTCATTTTTACCCATTTGAATGTTCCTGAGCTTGTATCTTAATGCAAATTTCCTAGCATCACTACTACTTTAGCATATATATGTAAGGGTTTTCAAAATTTCAAATGGAGTCTCCTTGCCATGCAAATTCAAAACCACATGACCTTTGACTCCCTCCAGAACAATATTTTTGGGTTTTGGTGTGTCTTTCTTCCACTGTGCCAATCGTTGAGCATCTGATGTTGCTAGTTTTGAAATATCAATTTGTGTGTACTCTAGTACTCCATTATCATCCAACACAGTTTCCATCCGGTATTTCCAAGCACAGAAATTTGAGGTTCCCACCAATGCATACTCAAGCTTGAATCCATTGAAATACATTGTTCTTGCACTGAATAAAATCTGCAACAAAAATTTTGCAAATCGAAATTTCATTAAGAGAAGATCTGGAACGTGGTTTCTATGTATTCTTCAATAACTATGATACCATGCAGAAATAACCCGAAATTTATAGAAGCTAATGAATTTTGACTGGAAACAATAGACACAAATTTCTTCAACACAATTTGCGGAAAGGAAAATATACAATAAAAACACATGCAATCATGTAAGAACAATGAACATAGTATTTTTACTGGGGAGCCTAACTGGGACAGACCCCTCCTATGTTTGTATTAAATCAGATGAGAATATGGATCTATTACAATGACAACTTCAATCCTTGAAGCTCAACCTGCACTGTAATAATGATCTCTACCTGCTCTGACCAACACTTAGCTAAAATAGGCCTCTGGCTTCCTCCTATTTCCTTCCGCAATTCTTAAGGAAATTAACTCCTAAAAGATAGAGAAATCTCTTATTTCCTTGAGAGAATCTTGAGGAAATTTCTCACCTACTCCAATGCAAATCCTGTACACTCGATAATATACATTGATAATTACAAATATGCCTTTTTGCTCCACTCAACTAGGCAATTCGAATTCCATGCATGACTGGGGATATTTTTAGTAAATTGACTAGTTAATTGAGATATCAATGATTCAACAATAGTTACAGCTACTCAATTAAACTCCTACTGACTCTATTCATGACTAGAGCTCAGATAATTGTGTTTCACTAACTATAACTCCACTAGATTGCTAGATCTTAGCAATCAACTCATGCACAACTCTACTTCTTGCCCACAAACTTGAATTGACTGACTTAACTTAGTGATTTGGCCATGTCATTCTTGATAACTACAAATCAAGCCATCCTGTTGATGTGGAAATTTGAATTTCTCCATTTAACAAAGGAACAAGTCAAATGAAGCCTTTTGTTGCTACAATTTAACACCCCAGTGAACCCTCCTTGTTTAATGCCGTTAAGATTCTCAAGATACTCTTCCTCAAGGGAGTCTATCTATTCGAGAAGTTCTAGCGATCTGGGTGAGGGTGATATCCTCTACAATATGAGGTCTCATCTTGTGATTTTAGTTTCTAGGGCCCTCTTGGTGGCCTTGGTCAATCCCTGTTGTTGGTCTTTCTATAAAGAATAGGGGGAGAAAATCCAATATTTCCTTGGTTAAAGCTAAGGCTCGTGAGGATTTGGTTGTGGGTCAACAAAATTATATTGGTGGGGAACTTAGAAAATTGAAATCCCTTTAGGGGGTACTGTAATGAAAGTCTTGAATTTAAATTGCAAAGTGCTAGCAAGTAATCCTACAAAATTGGCTTTAAAGAGATCATTTCTAGTGGAACTTCCTGATGTTTTACTTTTGCAAGAAACTATGGGGGAGGGAGAAAATATTTCTAAATTTTTAGAATCTACATTTTCATCTTGGAAATTTATTGCTCTTTATGTTCGTAGTAGATCTTGAGGCTTGGATTTGGGCTGGGATGCTCGTAAGATTTAGGCTTATAACACCAATAGGATTTCCTCAGGTCTAGGTTTAGTTGGATTTTCTATTGAGTTGGATCAAAATGTTATGTTTATCAACATATATGGGCCTGATTAAGACATGGCCTCTTTCTAGAATGGTTTCTTTGGAAAGTTTCTTTTTATTTTTGAAAACTTGAAAATTGGTAGGGATATAACTTTTTCTGTGAAAGCAACAGAATCTTGGGGCCCTCATGCTAGGGTTGATCCTCTTTCAAAAAAATTCTCGCACAATATAACTTCTAGTCATCTAATTGATATTTCCCCAGCGTGTTTAAAACCAACTTGGAGAAATCAGAGAGTGGGGTAGGATCAAGTGGAAAAAAAAATTGGCAGGTTCCTAGTGGTTGAACCTATGATGTTTCGATGTCCTATTCTTCATCACTAGGTAGCATCTAGAGGGATTTCTAATCATTCTCTTATCCTTCTATATTTAAAAGGACAAACACAAAAGCCTGCATGTGCCTTCAAAATGAATGCAAATTAGATAAAATAAGAGGCCTTTAATTTTCTGGTCAGGGATAATCAATGACCTTTTGATAGAAGTAATGGGATTCCACAACTCTTCAATTTGAGTCAAACCTAAAACATATAAATCTCTTGGTTAGAGAATGGGTGATCGATAATCGTAGAAAGGAGGAGGGGAATATGGTGGATGTTGAACAAAATATTGAGGCATTTTCTAAATATAGTGCTGAAGGATAAAAGTCACATGAATCTAGAGAGGAAATATTGAGGCTTGAACCAAGAAGAAAGGAGATCCTTGCAAATAAGGAGGCTACTTGGTGTCTTAAAAGTAGGGCTTTATGGTTGGATAATGGAGATAAGAATACCAAACAATTTAATGCCTATGCACAAGGCATAAAACTGGTTAACACTATCTAGAGTATGGCTAACATAAAGGGCCATGAGGTTTCAAATTTTGAAAGCCTTGCATCCTTTAGAAAGGCTTATTTCAAAACATTTTTAGGGTACTAGAGGGAGTCAATATTACTGAGATTATTATACAGTGGCACACTTTTCCCTATATTTGTGGAGGAGGAAGAGAACATATTGTTCATGGAGGAAGTGTCTGGAGAATATTAAAGGTGGCTCTTTAAATCTTTAAAAAAGATAAGGGTCTGGGGCCTAATGGATGGGATGTGGAATTATTCTCTGCTTTATTGGATCATATTGATAAAGATTTGTTACGAGTTGTTAATGAGTCTCACATAGAAGGTAGGGCTTTCCCATCTTTCAATTCGATTTTCATTT
Source organism: Pinus taeda (assembly GCA_000404065.3). NCBI lineage: Eukaryota > Viridiplantae > Streptophyta > Pinopsida > Pinales > Pinaceae > Pinus > Pinus taeda. The sequence goes on from APFE030922858.1 coordinate 55,487, forward strand.
CCCTTATTCCTAAGGTTGATAACCTGGTTTCATTTGAGGACTTTCATACAACCTCTCTATGCAATTGTGTGTACAAGGTCATCTCTCAAGACAATCCTATCAAAGGTAATTTCTCAAGAATAATTTGGGTTTCTTGATGGGAGACAAATCCAAGAGGCCATTGGATTTGCTCAAGAAGGTTTACATGCATAAATCCTATAAATCTCAAGGGTGCAATTTTTTAAAATTGACCTTTTTAAGGCTTATGATCAAGTCAATTAGTCTTTCACCAAACTTCTTCCCACTCATGTGGGTTTTGATGTTCAATTTATCAATTGGATAAAGATTTGTTTGTCATTTACTTCTTTTGTTGTTCTAATTAATGGATATACTTTGCCATTTTTTCATGCTTAGAGAGGATTGAGACAAGGATGTCCTCTGTCTGCCCTCCTCTTTTTGCTTGTTCTAGAAGGCCTTAGAAGCATGATAAAGGAGGAAAACATAAGAAGGGAATTTAAAGGTGTGGTGATTGCACATGCATTGGAAATTACCCACTTGTTATTTGTCGATGATATCTTATTTTCTGTAATGGATCAACAAGGGACACACAAAAATTGTTTGAGATTCTGGATTTGTTTAGGAAAGAAACATATATGGTGATAAATGAAATAAAATCTACTATTGTTTTCCATAACTTGGAAGAGAAAAATATCATGTATATTCACTTTATTTTTCCTTTCGTGATTTTTGATATGGAACTATGCCTTAGATATGTGGGTTTCCATCTGAAACCAAACTGCTACAAAAAAAATATATTGGATGTGGCTACTAGCTAAATTGGAAAAAATACTATCTTGCTGGTGTTTTAAGTCGTTATCCAAAGTTGGGAGACTGGTCTTAGTCAAATCAAGCCTTGAAGCCATACCAATCTAATGGATGTCTCTTGCTTGGATTCCAAATGGTGTTTTTTAGAAAGCCAAAAGGATTCGTTTTAAGTTTTTATGGGAAGATTCTCGGGACCATTTTATCCTTCCGTGGGTAAGGTGGAATCGTCTAGCAATTATAAAGTTGCTGGGAGGTTGGGCGCTCAAAATATTTTTATGTTCTCTAAAGCACTCATTGCCAAGTATGGATGGAGACTCCTTTCCACACACAACCTCTCGACAAAGGTGGTCATTCAGAAGTATATATCCCCATATTTCTTAGAAGAATGGATGAGGCTTCCAGATTGGCCAAGATAAAATATCTTAGTGGTTTGGAGGGTTTTCTTAATTCTTTTGGGCTAGTGGCTTCGAGTCTGAGAAGGAATCTTGGCTGTGGGGACAAGGCTCGGTTGGGGTTTGATCCTTGGCCTAGGAGTGGGGATATTCATAGAATTCCCCAAGCCCTTATCGATCATTTGAGAGACCAAGGATTGTCCCATCTTACCCATATAAATAATTTGGCTTGTATTACAATCTAGCAATAAGGCTAGATGATTGTTGATGATTTAAACCTTCCATATATTTACAAGGAGGAGTGGTCAAGGTTTTTATGTGCTTTGTGATTTGATCATTTCAAAATAAATGAAAATGATGATGAGATGGTATGGGCTCTCGCCCCTCATGGTGTTTATACTCCTAAGTTGGGTTAATTCCACCTTAATGCTCTCACCTAAAATCTGGAGGTGGCATGGCAGTGGAGGGGCCTCTTGAAGTCTAATTTCCCCTCCAAATCGCGCTTTATGGTTTGGTGCATCATGGAGAGAAAAATTCCCACTTGGGATGCTATGTAACATAGACATAAAATATGGCCTAATTGGTGCACGTTGTGCAAGGAGAACAAGGAAACAATTGATCATCTTTATGTTCACTGCTCCTCCACAAAGCATGTTTGGCTGGATTATTGATCTATGTTTGGTCAAGATTGTAGATGGGAAGATATTTCTTTTGATGACATTTGGAAAGAATGGAATGAGAATAGGGACACAAAATCCTTTAGGGCTCTCACACTCATTCTTTGCTAGGGTATTTGGTTGGCAAGGAATAAGTAAACTTTTCAAAACTCTTCATCCTATCTGGAAATTTTCAAAACTCTTCATCCTATCTGGAAAAGATTGTAGCCAAAGGTTTAACCATTCTCTCCCACCACCCATAGTCCAAGATTTCCTCGGGTGGCAAATCAATGCTCATGGAAATCTCAGATATCAACATTCCTTGGGGTTATTTTGATGGGGTTTCATAATGAGAGACATCCATTTGTGGGGATGGTTTTGTTCTTCACTTATTGGTTAATCATTATTTTCATGTTAAAATGAGTGTAGGCATAGACAGAAATAATTGGGCTGAAATTATAACATGTTGATCTCTTATTGATTTTGCACAAGAAAAGGGTTGTGAACATCTTTAGTGTTTTGGTCACTCTTTGTTAGTGGTAAACTAGGTCAATGAGACTCAATGGTGTAGGGATGTAACACTTGATAATATTGTGGAGGATATTCAAAGACTAAAAAATTCATTTACTTCTTTTTCATGCTATCATGTATACAAGGGAGAGGAACGAGGATGCTGACAGGCTTTCTAAGGAAGGCATGTTATTGGATCAGGGGTTTTGGCATGTGATTGAGATGTTGGGCTATGATCATTTCCAATTTTACCATTGGCCTTTTATGAATGGACCTCCACATATTGTTATTGTATAATATGTTTTTCTATTTATCTCATATTATGATGCTTCTCAATAGATTTTGTATGTATATATCAGTTTTTTGTGGGACTCTTTTCAGTTTTTGCTTATGGACAAAAACACAATGATTATATATCTCGAGCACAAAAACGTAAACACATAAACAACTAATATCTTTTTTTTTTTAGTTTTTTTTCTACACAAAGATTTGGGTAGATTCTTGATAAATACACACGTTTAATATGCTAATGCAAACTGTATTTTCTTTTCAAATATAAACAAAAATATACTCTTTTTTTTAAGAAAAAAAAAAAAAACAAATCTTCTTTATCAATTATTTATATTTTACATTTAAAAACTATTATCTTATTTCCATCAAAATATTTCATTATGAAGAAATATAATTACAATAATAAATGTAGCTTTTGATTAAATGTAATTCTCAATAAAATTAACAATTATATATAAAAATAATTATCAATTTTATATAAGAATAATTATCTTACATATTTTAATATTTTGTAATGTTATATTCTATTATTATTTGAATAAACATAAATTTCATATCGAGGTATTTTAATAGGAATTTAAATGAGAATATAATTTGACACAAAAATAGGTAACATCATCCTTGACATGTGAATGAACCCTACGTTCTTTTTCAACTTAACAATATCACTACCTCTTTCGAGACTTTTCCTATATCCATTTCTTTAATAACATTATACAAATTGAGATTCTCATGGTGAGTCTAGCACAAAAACAAATTGAGATAGGCCAAGTGAAATAAATTTTATATTCATTATTCCATGCAAACCACCACTTAAGTATCACGAATTCTTAAATATTTCCAAATGTTATCTGCAAAATCATAAATTTTATATAAAAATTAGCTTTAATATTTAAATATTCTCCATTGTTATAATGACCTTATTTTTTAACAAGTTATCATGAAAGTTAAATGGTATATATAAGTAATTTAACAAGTCAATATATCTTTAAAAAACAAATAAATGTTATAAAAATCATTATATCAAAAAATTAAATAATTTGATATTGTTCAACCTAAATTTTTAAGTTAAACTTCGAGAAATGAAAGATTTTATTTTAAATAAATTATTAATATAAAAGCATTTTAACAAATATAAATTTATGTATAATTTTTTATATAATTTTTTTAAAACATTAGAAGAAAAACATTATATCCAAATAGATTTACTTAGAAAATACAAAATTATATATAAAAATAAAATAAATACCAATATAACTTTTTCAAATTAACGTAACATCTCATGATATGATTATTCTGAACCATTTGTGAAGGGGTATGAAATTTTTAGGACCTTAGAGGTGTTTTTTTTTTTTTTTTTTTTTAACCTTAATTTTTATCAAAATTAAAATTATATTTTATAAACGCACAATGTATATCCAAAGTAATTTCTAAAATGTTTGATGAAAATGTATATAATTAAAGTTTTCAAAAATATTATATTATATTGAGGATTTAGCGATTGCAAAAAGACGTGATTGCAATCATATTTTTTATGTATTTTTTATTTTTCATCTAATAAGGTTCATTAAAAGCATGCAACATGGGTACTCCTTGGATGGGGAATTAAATTTTGCATCCAAGGAGTGTTTATGCTTGAAATTTGAGTGAAATCATAGGGAGATAATTAAAAATACGTGTTGATTTATTTATTTATTTATTTTTATTCGATGTAATCTAATATTATTTTATTGTTTCCACTATTATTTTATAATATTCCCTATGAGGCCCATTTTAGACTTTAAAATTTATTAAATGCCTCCATCCTATGTAGACATGATTGTTGTTTCCACTGGTTCCTTTGAATATGATTCGCAAAGGATATTATCTCTTTCCTTTCCTCAATTTTCTCCTTTAAAACCCATCCTACCAGAGTATTCAACTACTAATGTACTATGATAGAGTGCATATACTAGTTCCTTCTTCCCCTGTAGTGACCAGGGTCAAGAACCCAATGAGAATCCTCTACCAATAATTCTGAATCTAAGTAGGCGTGGCGATCTTGAGTAGTGTAATTATCGAGCCATTGTATTTCCTCTAGAGTATTGGAGAGGTAAGTGATAAGTGGAAATTCCCTCCTAGGCCTACGATTGTACATGTGATCGGCTTTGCTGGCCTTGGCCACTAGCCCCTCGGTGGCTTCACATTCATTGATGTGACAGAAGGACCATACAAAACAGTAACACAGTGTAATGCTAGGACTAAGGAACCCACCTAGTCCAATACTTCGTACTGGGAAGTATCCTCTTAGAATCAAGCAAAACAAAAAGAAATTTAAGAACATCTGCTACCACCAAGACAACCACAAATCATAGATAAGTCAACACACAAGAGTTACACTCAGCCTATTCATACAGAGTCCAGAAATGCCCCAAAAAGTGAGTGTTGGGTAGCACTATCCCAACAAGTAGACCACTTGGAGAATTCCACCAAACAATATTTCACAAAAGAATAATAAGGCTAAAAGGAAAGGACAACACCAAATGCAGCAGGATCCCCAATCCCACAAGACACAGAACACCATAAGTCAACAGTAAAAACCCATGAAAAAACTCCACACAGATCCAACACTAGGCACAAGCCAAGAGAAATAATGCATCGAGCCAAGAAAAATATATTACTAGGTAAAAGTAGTTCAAGAGTACCAAGGCCAAACCACGACCAAACAATGCCAAGGACCAAAACCTGAAATTGTCTTTATCCTTTGTATTCAATCATCTGATGAGCCAACCTGATTAGCATAATATGATTTATTCAATGGAGTTATGTCATCGTCCCCGCCCCCAACCTGATAGCCACCACCCTCCATTATCAAGGGCAATAGGAAAGGGATTGATCTGAAAATGGAAAAAGATCGTCCTATGACACTTTTCATTTCTAATAAACTTGGGACTTTTAAAGGTAAAATTAGTTTTACAACCTCTTCAAAGATGAGTGGTCAAGTTAAAACTGAAACAAATTCATATGCACCTCAATATGATAAACATACATAGAAGAAACAAGCAAGTGATAATGGAGTTCACCCTTCCTGGGCTATGTCTCTTGGCCCAACTCCAATGTTAGGCTGCTTTATTGATCTCAGTAGCAAAAGAATACAATACACATCTTTGACTCTAGAGTGGCACTATTTCTCCTACAAAGAACTCTCACTAAAAAAGATGACTATCTATAGAAAGTCATGATGGTGTCAAAGAAAAGGGCGCTCTCACAATAGGTCCTTGTATTCAAGCTAAGATAAAAAAGAATAAAATTACAACTACTTCACAATGAAGTGTTGAAAAGGTCATTTCCTATAAGCATAATGAGAAAGGACTGAAAGTTGTTGCTCTACTAAAGTAACAATTGTTGTAGATACATCTAGAAAGTTAAAAAACCCTTGGCTAGGCTCTTTCCATGCTCATCAAGGTCACTATATGGACTCAAAACAATATCTATCTACAAAACTAAAGGAATTGGATATGAAAAAGTCTAACATACAATGCTCAAATCAGAAATTTGATGTTTCCATTATGTTCAAAACACCCAAAAACCCTTCTCTAGGCTCTTCTTGGTCTCAAAAATACTGAAAATCGACCAAGTTATGTCTCCTGGAAGTTTTCTCTACTAACTGTACTACAAAATGGAAAACACTCCCACCTAGGAAATGAAATCAACCCTTTTGGAAAACCTCCAGGCTACATTTTCGCTCGGGACCCATGATGATTTTTCCGCAAACAATGTAATTTGTCGCCTCCTTAACCACGCCCATAAGGCCATAAGAACTGAGTTTTTAGCCCCACGTTCGGGCTCGTGGGAGCAATGTGGCTAGGGGACGAGCTAATCGCCCATTCCCGTCAGCCTTAGACCCCTCTACTTCAGATGATGGTCATATCATGTCAACCGAACGGGAGGTTAGGGATTAACTGCTTACTCCCATCGACTTAGCGCTCACTCTAGTCATGTGGTATTGAATAGGAGCGGGGGTTAGGGCTAACAACCTAGCCCCATCGCTTCCTCCATTTCCTATGGTCATATGGTGCAATATAATATCAGCATCCAGGGCTAATGCTTACCCCTGCCGGCTGGGATCCCACCGTTTTGGTCATGTCGTATGTAATGTAACCAGGGGCCAAGGCAAATCACCCGATCCCTTTCCCCAAATGCACCTGAACTCAATGTTTAGTTAATGTTTCTAAACCATATGGTTATGTTCTAATTGACTGGTGTAACAATAAGTTGCATATTTATAGCGGTGAGGTGGTGGGGTCAAACCCCATCGGGTCGATCGGTTGACTCACTAAAATTTTGGTGCAAAAGTCAAGGGCCATGTGACGCCTCATCATTGGCCCACTTCACAACCCTTAAACCAATAAAAATGTGACAACTCAACCATTATGGTACTTCCATGTGGCTTCATGGGATTGGTCCGTACTTCCCACTCTATCTTTCCAGTCATCTACTAACATCAGTGTACAACCAGCCTAGTCAGTAGCCCAGTCAACCCTACAAGTTGATTTTTTTATTGTTGTGCAAAAACTTCAGAACATCATAAATTCCTCATATAATGTCAGATTGAGGCGATTCAAGCGGCATTAGAATTAGGATGAAGATAAATATGATTTGATGTTGGTTTCAAGATATTATGAGAACTTTTATTTTTGATCCTATTTTTTTTAATCTTCGGATCATACCTCCCCAACTTTTGGACTTCCAAAAGTCTATTTTTACTCAACAAATAAGTGACAATACAGCTCCTTTACTTTCTCGATATCAATCCTTCTTTCTCTGCTTGAATTGGTGCCTTTGAGCCTCATTTAAGGTCTCCACCTTGCATATGCATGAAGTCCTTATCCTCTTGTCAAAAATTGTGGCTTGTTGCAATTCTTCTAAATATTCAGGAGAAAAATCTTTAGTGGATGGAATCTGAACATTCTCTTCATGACTATATTCCCTTGGTGACTAATACAATCTCCACCTTTAAGTATTTCCTTGTTGAAACCAAAATTGATCTTCCATCTAGAAATCATAAGCAACTCAATGCTTTTCATGCATTGCTTTGTACTTTTCTTTGTGGTCCTTAAGCTGCAATTGTACTCTTTAATGCATTGGCTGCATTTGTTCAATGAAATTCTTTGCTTTGTCCACATTTCTATGGTCATATTTAAAATCTTTACCAAGGATCAAATCCAAAATGACTTTGGCAAATAACCCAAACAAGCTTCACATGGAAATACTTGTGTAAATGAGTGCTTGACACAATTGTAGCATACTGAATGTGATGCAACTGCTCATCCCAAATTTTAGGATGATGACAACAATATCCATGAAGGAAATGCTTATTACAATATTGAATAAATTTGACTCCAAAATTACCATGCAAATTGACTCATCAACAATCCAAAATAACATAACAATGCCAAAGAAAACAATGTTGCATATAAGTGATTTATTCAAAAACATCACTTTTACAAAATGCCCAACTGTGGGGACATGAAACATGTGAAATACAAAAGAAATGCAATCCTTAATTAGACATATAATCCAACCATTCTTACCCAACCATGCTAGGGAATTTTCTTTCTGCACTTCACTTCCTTCTGGAACTGGTTCAAGAATGGTTATGGCATGCCTTGCACATTCCTCTACCTTCTCCTTCTCAGGTGATTCCATTACTTGTTTTTCCTTCTTTGGATGAAGATGTGGATGAAACTTCCAACACTTTTCAATATAATGACCACTTATGTTGCAATGAACAATTTCATTCCAATAGTATGTTTCTCAAATGATGCAAAAGAAGCATGATCATTATCAAGAGAATAAATTGAACAAGAATTATCTTTTACCTCCTTTTCTACTTGTGACTCTTGGTCTTGTTCTTGAAGCTTAACCATCTCCTCCTTCTTCTCTTTTGTAGATGAAATAGTATATGAAGACTCAAGAAAACCACTCTTTTGGTTTAACATATAAGTAGTGATCTTCATTTGGGAAAGACTCAACATGCGAAAGACATACTTGTTGAGTCTTGGGAGAAGATTTGGTAGCTGAACATTCCCTAGTTTTCTCTTCAATGACATTATCCAACATAAGGTGCAATTTCTTCTTTTCATCCTTTGTTGCTTTGAGCAATATCGTCAATTCCATGTTCTCCACTTGGAGAGAATAATTCATCTCCTCTAGTCCTAGGAGCCTTTCATGCTCCAAACTTTCACCCATACTTGTAATCTAGTCAGAACCTGCTCTAGTACCATGTGATCTTAAAATGGAAAACGATCGTCCTTTGACACTTTGCAAGTTTGATAAACTTGGGTCTTTTAAAGGTAAAATTAGTTTTTCAACCTCTTCAAAGACGAGTGGTTAAGTTTTCACATGAACTTAAAATTGAAACAAATTCATATACAACTCAATATGATAAACATGTAGAGAATAAACAAGCAAGTGGTAATGGAGTTCACCCCTCCTGGGCTACGTCTCCGAGCCTTGCTCCAATGCTAGGCCACTTTATTGATCCCAGTAGCAAAAGAATACAATACACATATTTGACTCTAGAGTGGCACTATTACTCCTTCAAAGAAATGTTCTCCTGCAAATAAATATCACTCAAAAAGATGACTCCATACAACAAGCCATGGTGATGTCAAAAAAAATGACTCTCTCACAATAGGTCCTTGCATTCAAGTTGAGATAAAAAAGCATAAAAATACAACTACTTCACAATGAAGTGTTGAAAAGGTCATTTCCCATAAGCACACTCATAAAACACTAAAAATAACTTCTCTACTGAAGTAACAAATGCTGTAGATACATATGGAAAGTTTCAGAACCCCTGGATAGGCTCTTTCCATGCTCATAAAGGTCTTCATATGGACTCAAAACATTCTCTGTCTACAACACCAATGGAATTGGATCTGCAAAATTCCAATATAAAGTTCTCAAATCAGAAATCAGATGTTGTCATTGTGTTCATAACACCAAAAAATCCCTATCTAGGCTCTTCTTGGGCTCAAAAAGACTAAAAATCGACCAAGTTATGCCTCCTGGAAGTTTTTTTATGCTAATTGTGCTGCAAAATGGCAAAAAGTCCTAACCAAGAAATGAAATCGTCCCTTTTGGCAAACTGCTCGGCAACATTTTCACTCGGGACTGGCACTGATTCCGCCGCAAACAGTGTAATTTTTCACCTCCTTAAACACGCACATAAGGCCTTAAGCATTGAGTTTTTAGCCCCGCACTCGGGCACGTGGGCACCATGTGGCTAGGGTCTAGGCTAACTGCCCACCCCCATTACTGTTAGCTCCCTCTGCTTCGAGTGTTCGTCATATCATGATAATGAGACTGACAGCCAAGGCTTAATCACCCACTCCTGCGAGCTTAACGCTCACTCTGATCATGTGGTATGGAATCTAGGACCGAGGTCTGGGGATAACTGCCCAACCCCGTTGCTTTCACCTCAACTTGTGGTCGTATGGTGGCATATAAGATCGGGGTCCGAGGCTAACTGCCTACCCTCGTCGGTTGGGGTTTTGTCGCTTTGGTCATGTGGTATGCAATATAACTATGGGTCAGGGCTAACCGCCTGGCCCCTTCTCCCAAACACGCCTGAAATCAGCATTAAGTTAATGCTTCCAAACCATATGGTTAAGTTCCAAATGATTAGTGTAATAGTAAGTCATGGTAGTTATAGCATTGAGGTCATGGGTTTGAGCCCCGCCAGGTCAACTAAACGATTCACTAAAATTTTGGTGTGAAAATCGAGAGGCACGTGGCACCCTCCCATTGGGTCCCATGGTGCCTCATCAAAGGCCCACTTCGTAGCACTTCAACCAATAAAAATGTGACACCTCAACCAATATGGTACTGCCACATGGCTTCATGGGATTGACCTGTATCGCCACTGTGCTTTCCTAGTCATCTACTGATGTCAGTGTACAACCTACCTAGTGAGAAAACCTGTTAAACTTGCAAGTTGACTTTTTAGTTGTTGAGAAAAAACATCATAACATCATAACTTCCTCATATGACGTCAAATTGGGGCGATTCAAGCATCGTTGGAATCATGATGACAAGCACTATGATTTGGTGCTGGTTTGGGGATATTCTAAGCACTTTTATTTTTTAGCCTATTTTTTATCTCTGGATTAGGGATACTACTGTGGAACACATCAACGACTCCCTCCCCAACATTCTACTCCAATTGTATAAAGACCCAATTCTCACCCCATTTCCCTCGTCAACCAACATATCATATCAACATAAAAATCCATCACAGAGGGAAAGAAAATCCCATTAGCAGTGGGGTGGAACATGCGTAGGGCACAAAATCCTGTCTCCCTGCAGAGTAGTACTAGAATACTGAGCCTAAACAAGTATAACCATAATGCCAAGGGTGGTAAGACTTCATACACTTTGTACATGGGGGGAGCAAGCCAAACCACACCCCTCTTAATTACGTAGGGAGTCAATGTGGTGGTAGATGCCCCCCCCCCCTCCTTTGCCAAATGGCCATGAACCCTAGTTGAGAGGAAAACAAGGTTATTTTTGTTTTTATATTTCATTAATATTTAATATTTGGAGTTATTATGGATGTTAGGCTTGAATATGATCCCTCAATCATATTATTATTGATCAAATAGCATTATCATTATAATTTAAAATAATTAATGTTAAATAAATATTAATGTTATTAATAACATTGATTACGAAAATTAATTACTATTAAATATTGATTATTTATAATAATTAATTATTAATTTATTATTATAATGGTTATATATTATATTTATATTATTATTATAATAATTTTAATTTATTAGTTATAATAAATTATTAATTAATTAATAATATTCTATACTCCAAAAAGAAGGGTCTGCATCTCGAGGGATTTGATCCATCTCGGCACATGATAGATTCAAAGTTAGATGGATCTAGGCTAGTAATAATCTTGTATATGATGTGCATATGATCTTTGTATATAATCATCTTGTATAGATACAACTATTTGATTGTGTAGTTTTGATCAAATTTAGCGGCGTAACGTTTAAGTAATATGTGTATTCTATGGATTGCATTAACTAACTTGTTTTGTTCATTTGCATTGCTTGTAGAAAAGAGATGGGTTTCTTAATTACGAGATTTTGATCCATTGTTTATATATGTGGTCATGATTGACTAAATCCCATATCAAAGGAGGAGAACCAATCAAATCGAAGAGGGATCATTGGTGTTACAAGTGTATGAACCAAGTTTGAAACAATCAATGGATCATGACTAGTATAGACTAGCAAGTCGACTAGGTGAATCATATATTGAAAGAGATCATTACAAAAGTGGTTGAGCATTAGCTTCCTTCTAAAGCATAGTGGTAAGACACTTGGTGCATTTATGTCATGTTGACTATTGGAGTTTGTTATTGTAGTGGAAAGACCAAGATTCATCTCCCTTAAAATTGTTGATAGAAAATATAGACTTTTTTGCATAACAATGAAGAAAATATATTTGTATTTCAGTTAAAGGAGAAAAATATTAATTCTAACACTATTAATATATTGAATTAGCTATAAACTAAACCACTAAAAAGAATATTTCAAGATAAATGTTGAAATTGGATATTTATTAAAACATTATAAAAACATTTATCCATGATCATGTTTGACTCGTGATCATTTTAAAAATATTCACTCATGATCATGGTCATGTCAATCAACTTATCAAATTTCAAATTACACAGTATTAAAACCATGATTATGTACGATTGATCAATTTCAAGTTTTAGCACAAAAAGAAAGAATACATCAAAGAATACATCAATCATTCATAAGGAAGAAATAATAATCTAGATATGAAATAAGAATAGTGATAAAGCTTCATTCCATATAGCTATTAATAAATTCACAAGGTAGGAACTTATTAATAAATTCCAAGTGGGATCCATGGTACTATCAAAATATATTTCGTGCTTAGTCAAAACCGAATCCTAGAAAATCCAATACATATTCCATTTATTTTATTAAATCAAACTTCATACAATTAAATTCAACCTCATACTTAAGAAAACCTCATAATAAAAAAACATGAAGCAATTATTAAGTATATAATTTAAAATAACAACCAAAAACATATCATTACAAGATACAACTTCAAGATGACCTCTCAAGACTACTATATTTGATATACTAAAAAACGTTTCCAAAGACACAAAATTATATGTAAATTAAGGAAGCTACCATATGTGGAAATGGTTTTTAGAAGAAGTAAATTGAATCAAAATTTCGAGTTGTATCGTTGCATTGAATTTTAATAAGACAAAATTTATTCGCATAGCTATATCCATCTCCACAAATTTCCCATGATATATTGGATCTAAAGTCAATTTCCACTTATCAATGTGTTTCCAAGAGTGAGAGAGTGCTTATGGGAGGAAAACACATGCTTCTCTAATCAATATGCTACAAAAGAGAGAATTGCCATGACAAAAAGGCATATCAAGAGAATCATCATACCAAGGCAATAAGCCAACAAGAAAATCATTACACCAAAAGGGCATTCTGCCACCAAGACAATCATTATGCCAAAAGGGTGAGCCAAGAGATTCACCATGCACATGGGTGCTCTGGAAATATGAGAATTCTTAAGAAAGGGTTGATTGATCCTTCGCCATGCCCCCGACCCACCCAAATAAATACTATGTTTGAGAAAGGATCAACCAACCCTTCCCTTTGATCCTCTACAAAAGATCACCATGCTCGAGAAAGAATTAGCCAACCCTTCCTCATGCACCTCCTCCATATAAATACTTTATTGGAAGAAGGGTTAGTCAATCCTTATTTAGGATTCAATAAAAGAGATTTCTATGCTCAATGAAGGGTTGGATAATCCTCCCTCAAGATCCCCCTTACATGAAAATTACACTTGGAGAAGCATCAGTTAACTCTTTCACCAAATACCCTATGATGAGAATACCATCCTTGAGAAAGGGTTGAAAGACACTTTTCCATGCCCCCCCTATTACACATAAATTTGCCACACTTATGCAAATGATGCAAAATCTAGATATTTTACTATCCAATGAACTATTGTCATAAATCCCCTTGAAAGAAGGAAGAAACACCTCTCCATGAAGTATAAGAATCTTGGATTAAATACCTAAAAAACTTTAATTTTTGAAATCATCATGGGTCTTTATTTCACAACCTGCGATGGTCACACCTTACATAACTAATGACTTGTGATTCCACCACAATTTTTCCTGCATTGAAGGAGCAATGATCTTCTTATAGAGGTAAAAATAAAAAAAGGGTAAATAAGCTTCCAGTTTTAGAAGCCTCAAGAAGGTATCTATCCAAAGCAGTAAAGATTAGGCTCAAATTCCTCCTATATTATGTTGAATTTCCATGACCTTGGGTCTAGGTTAGAGTCTTGGAATTACTGACGCTACCAAACCAAGAATCTCAACAAAAATTACCTTGCACAATGGAAAATATAAACCAGTAAATCACACATGCAAAAGATAGACAATTTTTAACAATATTGTACAATAATGTACAACCCAATCCTTGTTATAATAAACCAAATCTGAATAATACAACAATATATGGTATACAAGATACAATGAAAAAATTCGTTGCATCTTCTGTGTCGTATCTTGCCTAATTGTTCCTTCACACCCATACTGCTCACTAGTTACCCTTTAGTCCTTCAAAGGACAACACATTGAAACTCTAGGAGGGCTTCTACCTAACACTGCTACAAGTCACTTCTATAGCATGTAGGCGGGCTGATTCAATCTGCTCTCTAGGTAGGCCTAATTCCCGAGCTCCAAAGTGTCAGGCTAGCAGTCACCTTTGTCCATCAATGTGTTGCACTTCGGCACCAATCTTCACCCAACCTTCAACTCTTGTTCGCCACTTTAAGATAGCTCGTCTAGGGCTACTTTCAGTAGCCAACACATTTCCCTCCACCATATCAATGACACCCAATACTTCATTGTTAATTAATTACTCAAACAAATTAATTAATTAATTAGGGAATTGATTAAAAGAAATTAATTAATTAAGTAAACAAATTTATTAAAATAAATATATAAATCTGAATATTAACAAACTAAGTGGAGATTGGCCGACCTAATTTCTTAGACTAACTCCTTCATAACCTATATATATAACTTAAAATATAGCTCATGGATACATCATGAATATCTCTAGAATATCTATTGTCGCATCCCTTGATGATGGACTCACTTGGTAGTCCGAAATGTTGGGTTCATAAAACTCTATAATAGGTCATTCCTCCTCTATTTAAAACTATCCTCACCTGTATGGATTCATTATTTAAGAACTACTTTGCACAACAGAAAATATAAAGCAATAAATCACACATGCACAAGATAGACAATTTTTAACAATATTGTGCAATAATGTACAACCTAATATTCATTATATTAAACCAAATCTGAATAATACAACAGTCTATGGTATACAAGATACAATGACAAAATATATTGTAGCTTCTATGTCGTATCTTTTCCTACCGATCCTTTGCACCTGTACTGCTCACTAGCTACCCTTTAGTCCTTCAAAGGACAACACTTTGAGATTCTAGGAGGGATGCCACCTAACTTTGTTACAAGTCACTTCTGTAGCATATATATGGGCTACTTCAATATGTTCTCTGGGTAGGCCTAATTCCCGAGCTCCAAACTGCCAAACTAGAAGCTACCTATTTCCATCAAGGTGTTGCACTTTGGCACAAAGCTTCACCCAACCTTCAGCTCATCTTCATCACTTCAAGATATCTCTTCTAGGGCTACTTTGGGTAGTCAACACACTGCCCTCCAACAGATCAATGGAACCCAATACTTCACTGTCGGTTCTGCTTCGGGGATGGAATCTTTGCCTTCTCGAAAAGTACTCCACACGACACCAACAGACCACACAATCAAACTGATCCAAACTAGTCAATGCATGATCCAACACTCCTCCAAAACATTGTTGTAGATATGTTTTCACTTTGATGTTTGTGATAGTCTTGGTTAGGCACTTGCTACAGCCCTAAATCCACCCAACAGTCAACAATAAGTCCCTTTAAGGGCTACGACACACCTTAGTAGAGCTCCTCCTTGTTATGTTGTTTTCTTAGGGCATATGTCAACCCTTGAATACCATTACGCAAGCCCAACAGTAATGCTCTGGCCAGCGACCTAGCACAAAAACCCTTGTGTAGCAAATGAGCCTAAAAAAATGCCCAAAAAAACCTCCAAACAACAATGTTTTACTCTTCAAGTGCCTGGCATAGCAGCCAGCCACCTCAACACTTGAGACAACAACCTCAGACCCTCTTTCAAACCTAAAACATATCTCCTATACTCGGTGTCTTGTCTCCTCCTTTGTTGTGGCTAGGGCTAGAGTTCTTCCTCTCCTACAAATCCTTGTCTAGAGGCAACATTGCACAAGATGGATGCCTTAATGACTCCAATTCACCCTTTATTTATACACCAATAAAGGGGCTCCACGAATTCGTGAAGAGGCACATCTATTGGACAATTTTACTTCAAGCCTACATGACTTGAATGTAACCAATAATTATTTGTCAACTTCAAAAATTAATTTATCCACTTATACAACTTGGAATTCAACAATTCTCGAAGCGTTGGATTCTCCTTTCCACCCTCTATTGTCTCATGCCATAACATGTAGAAATGTGAGCATCCCATAAATGCCTAAAACAATTTTTGGTGCAAAACCCCATACTTGTGTTCCAAGCCCATAGGTGACCCTTGTGGCGCTTTGCCCTCCAAACCCTAAACCCTAGGGCTTGGAGTACCTCCCAAGATACACAAATCAACATATTGGATCTCATCCGCCCCATTATGGATATTATTCCCTCCATTATGGATCTCACCCCTTCCTAAGTGGATCTCAACTTCCTCTCTTTCCTTATAATACATTCAAAGAGAAATGGGTTTTTAGACTTTTGAACTATACTTACAAGTTTTCCAAATATCTATTCGAGTTATTTTGATTGAAAGGGTTTGGATTGAGGATCATTTCAAGGAGGCTTCCAACATCAAGACCTAGTTGTAATTCTCCTTTTCTTCATTATTAATGCAAACACACATTTCTTTTCCTTATGCATTTGTTATGATGCTTATTGTAAATTCCTTTATCACTTACATAGTTTATGGTTGAACCATTGATGTGTTATATGATTTGATTACTTGTTTATCTTTGTCTTTGTAGGTCTCTTCTTCGTGCATCAAGAGAGAAAGGTTGAAAGCCACAAAGGACAACAACGAGGACCATCATCATGCATTTCAAAAAAATGTGTGAGATTTGCATCCTACTTAAATTTGTGATTTAATGATAAATTAGGGAATGTTTTCATGTGTTTGTCTATTTGTTTCTAGACTTGGTTTATGAGTCTAGTGAGATATGTCATGTCCCGGGATAAAATTTGTCTTCCAAACACCCCATAAATGGGAATTCGATGGAAGAGAAAGGGTCAATTAACCCTTCCATAATGTCATCATTATGATTTTTTTCTTAATGAATGGTTAATATTCAACCCTTCTATTGAATACCCATAAATAAGAATCCCATAATCAAATAATGGTTAGTTGACCCTTTGTCATGCTCTATGTCCCTGAGAATACTATGATAGAGGAATTATTTATCAACCATTCCCTAGGATCACCCTTATGTGAAAAATTTTATTGAATAAGGGTACACTAACCTTTCCAATGGTTAGATACATCTCAACTCCTTCAAGAAGGGTTAGTTAACCCTTCTCCATCTCCCCCTTAACTTAAATACAATGATGGAGGAAGGGTGGACCAAACCTTCCTTGAGACCCTCTAATTTGAAATTTTTTCTTAAGGAAGGATCAAATGACCCTTCTCAATGATCTCCCTCCATGAGAATACTTTAAAAATGTCAACTGACCCTTCCCTAGGATCCCCCTTACACCAAATCTTGAATTAAGGAATGGTCGCCCAACCCTTCTACTAGACACCTAGTGACTTGAATAACATCATTGAGGAAGGGTCAAGTCACCTTTTTCTATGCTCCCCCTCCATAAAAATGCCATAGTTTATAAAGGATTGTTCATTTCTTATTTGTTCTCTCTCTCAATGAGAATATTATAAAGGAGGAAGGGTCATTCAACCCTTCCTTAAGATCCACAGTACATGAAAACTATGCTTTAAAAATGGTTGATTGAACATTCTCCATGCTTTCCCTCCAAGAGAATACCATCCTTATGAAAGAGTTAGTCAACCTTTCTAAATGCTCTCCCTGCATGAGAATACTATCTTGGATGAATGGTTGACTAACCTTTCCCCATGGTACCACCTTACAAGAAACCATTCTTGAAGAAGGATCAATCAGCCCTTCCATTGGATACATAGCCATGACACAAATACCATTATTGAAGAAAGACTGGCCCTTACAATTCCCCCAAATTAAACTATGTGATATTTTCTACCTTGCACAAAAATGAAATTTGCTGAAAAATGAAAACCAACCTAGATTGAAAAGATGTGAATATAATTGGTCCTTACTTTTTTTTTTTAACTCCCCTAATGTTTGATTGCAAATAAAATAAGTTAATTGAAAATTCCTTAAGTTTATTTGTTAAAATTGAAGGATTTACACATTTGGGGCGCTCACGCTTGAAAAAACAAGAGATTTCTAAGCCTTTTATGATCCACTAAGATCACCTTATGAATGAAAAGTTAAGAGAATACTAGAGCTATAAATTTATCTCTTCTAATCCCATATTTGTTTTGCCAAAAGAAATTGATCTATTGGATGGTGCACTCATTTCTTAAGCAAGAATGAGGATGTAGGTTGAAAATCATTTACAAAGTGCATTAATATTACAATGCCATTAACTAAAGCTATAAAAAAAAAAAAAAAAAAAGAGGCTAAGATGGATGAATTTGTGTAGGGGTAAAACACTGAGCCTACGTTGCTTGTGCATCTATTCTCTTAATAGGCACATAAATCAACCTGCAGACAAAACTAAGAATTCAGTGAGAAAATAGAGTTTGAAGGCACAATTGGACTGATTTGAGCACCTACAAGATGAAAATGATTAGAAGAGAGGGACCTGCAACCAATCAAAGGGACAATTTGTTGAATTTGAATTTAATGGAGCCTCTAATCTATTGGGAGAATTGTTAAGCTAAGATGAACAAAAATCCCTTAAGTAATGGAAAGGTTGAACACTACTAACAACAAAACAGTGAGAATAAATATTATTAAAGAGTTAGTATCTTGTGTGATAAATATAAAATAGAAAATTAATGAGCAAACATGAAATAAATAAATAAAATAAGCAAGTATACCTTTCTTGAACCAATAAATGTATGGAAAAAGGCCTCCTGAGACACCAAGAAGAATCAATATTTCTCCTTAACTTCAAGAGGGTCATTGATAATCTTTTATAAGATCTCTCTCTCTCTCTCTCTCTCTCTCTCTCTCTCTCTCGCTCTCTCGCTCTCTCTCCCTCTCTCTCGCTCTCTCTCTCGCTCTCTTTCCCTCTCTCGAATTGTTAAGCTAAGATGAACAAAAATCCCTTAAGTAATGGAAAGGTTGAACACTACTAACAACAAAACAGTGAGAATAAATATTATTAAAGAGTTAGTATCTTGTGTGATAAATATAAAATAGAAAATTAATGAACAAACATGAAATAAATAAATAAAATAAGCAAGTATACCTTTCTTGAACCAATAAATGTATGGCAAAAGGCCTCCTGAGACACCAAGAAGAATCAATATTTCTCCTTAACTTCAAGAGGGTCATTGATAATCTTTTATAAGATCTCTCTCTCTCTCTCTCTCTCTCTCTCTCTCTCTCTCTCTCTCTCCTAAATTGCACAACAATCAAAGGACAATTCGTGCAAATTGCATGAGCTATATGAAAGATATTTGCACAAGTGGACCAAAAACTAATAATCCATAATTTTTTGGCATGCCTTTGAGGGGCATATTAATGGCATGGTATACCTTTCTATTGATGATGCCTAAATTATTCAATTGCATTATGTTATGAGAAATTTTTAGGCGATTAACACTCCTATTTGGTATGGAAATAAAGCTGTTCATGATAGTAACCAATAATAATTCATATTTTTAAAAGTTATTGTAGGATGTTGTAAAAACTATAGTGCAACCCTTAAAAAGAGGATAAATAAGAGTTTGTTTCATTTCAAAATTTCATGTGACAGAAGAGGAAGAGGAGGTGGGTTTACAAGAGATGAAATTCAAATAACTATTAACAAAAGAAAGATAAAGAATATTGCAACAATCTAACTAGTTTTCTCCCCCCTTCATTATCTATTTTGTCTCCATCTTAATTTATTTACATTATTTTATAATTCTCACTATTGTTCCCAATTCATTTATTAGTTTTACTTTTTATTAGGAAGTTTGAGGGATATTCCTCTATTTTATAGGCTCGTGGTGGATTTATTTTAGGGTTTTACATCAAAATGTATGGATAGAAAATAAGGGACAATTTCAACCAAGAAAGAGGTACATTTTTGTGATGTATGGGTGCATAGCCACTAAGGTTTTCATCCCCATTTATTTGCAATTTCAAAAGATATCTCTGTGTGGCATAATTTTTTTCCTCATGGTCTTAGAGATTGATGCCCCTCTTAGGCATGCAAGCAATGATGCTTCTCTTTGGCATGGAAGCATTGATGATTTTCTTTGGTATGAAAGCACCAATGCTCCTCTTTGGTACACTAGAAGAACTAGTGACCTTTGGTATGGAAGCACCAATGCTCCCACCTCTTTTAATAAGTTAAATAAATACATCATTTTGTTTGATTTTTCAGTATATTAAGAAACAATTCTCTTAATACATTGAAACATCAAACAAAATGATGTATTTTTTAACTATTAAAATAGGTGGGAAAAACTATAGTGAGACTCTTAAAAAGAGGGAGAAGCAAGGGCTTGTTTCATTTCTATTTCATATGAGAGAAGAGGAAGAGGAGGTACACGAGGATGAAATAGAAATACCCTCAAATGTAGAGAAATACAAAAGGTAATGTTCTCTCTCTTAATTATTTGTTTGTCCTTGTTACTGATTTTTTTTATATTACTTTCCACTTTTCTCTATTGATTTAGTAATTGGTTTTGTTAGATTTTAAAACTAGTTTGAAGGTTTTTCCTTTACTTCTCAAGATAATTGTGGATTTGTTTTTTAGGTTTTATGTCAATGAATATGGCTAGCAAGTGAAAGGAAAGTTCAACCAAGAAAAGGAAACATTCCTTTTTTTTTGAGCATTTGTGCTCCAGTTTTATATTCGAGCATTAGAGCTACTAGTGCTCTTCTTTGGTCCAAGAGAATAAATTCTCCACTTCGAGCATATTACTTCTAGTGAATAAGTGGTTTTGGATAGTTTTCATTAGGCATTTTTCATGTAATAATTAAGTTGTTTTGTACTAACACAATAATCGCTAATTAAGTGGATTTTGATTAAAAAGGGATGAAAACTAATATTTGAATATTCAAATAAAATTTATGTCGGCACCACATTTTTTTTTAACAAGAACAGTTGGATTTTATTTATAAAAAAGGTTGTCTAGAGCCTAACATCACTATTACATAATGCATCAACCATTAATTTTAGGTGACTCAGTCTCAACAGAGCCAGAGTGGATCCATTGGAAATTCAATGAAGAACCAACTTAAATACTCTGGCGTGGTTACAAAGATCCTTAGTCAATGCACAGAAGCGCACAAAAGAAAAGGGAGACTGCAAGTCCAGATCTTATGCTCTCTGGTGGGATAAGGCGAGTCCTATGTTCTTGAGAAATTTCTTAGCATCTTCATTATCTCGTTGATTAGATGAATGTGAGCATTGGGATAATATGCTTTAAGGTCTAGTTTAGTTGCTGGAGCAGAGAAGTCTGAGTGTTGATTTTGTTGTTGGAGCAGAGAAGAATGAGCGCTCCCATCATGAGAAACTGCAAGTTTTCTGAGCATCTTCAGTTCTCATTGTTTAGATGAATGCGTCATGGAGTAGCACGAATTAAGGTTCTGTTTTTGAAGCTGGAGCATAGTCATCATGCACAAATTAAGGTTTTGGTTTTGGAGCTGGAGTAGAGAAGTCTAAGCACCGCCCTCATGAGTATATGCAAGAAACCACTTTACTGCATGTGATCTATAGGAAATGAGCTTTGTGTCTTAAGAGTTATGCCACTATGGTATGATCAAGCCAAATAGGCGATGCCATCCTGTACATTGAAATAAGCCTCTAATTATTATTCAGTCCATAGCAGCAGTGCTCCAAGCCTCTACAAAAGAGTCAATGGGGTAATGCTTTCTCTACATTATATGTTCTAACACACCAAAAACGAGATATATATTAAGAAGATGCCAATGTTATAGCGTAGATGCCACATAGTGTAAGCTACATGAGTATAGAATGAAGCCTGTGCCACTTTTTAGGCACTCGTGGTAACAGCAGAACCAAGAGCCATTGCCACCAATGACTGTTCTTGCTCAGGGCGGAATTATATGTTAAGGTATTGGGTGCCATTTTGATGCTTCATTGTTCTTTGACAAGGTACCTTGGGCTAAGAGGTAACCCATGTTTTCCCTTATGTTGGCTTCCTTGTTTAATCTTCAGAGGATGTGGTAAAATGGAGTGGTAGTGAAGCTCTGCAACACTTTCCTTAGTCTTTCAAGAGTTTTGTTGAGCACTGGGTTATTAAGATGGTCACCTGAGTTGAGGATTTTTCTCAAGATTTCTGAATCCCCAAAGACTTGTAGGTTTATTCCTCTGCTCCCTTGGGCTAGCTGGAAAGCTTTGAGCAGTCCCAACATCTCTGCTTGGTTATTAGTGCTCAGGGTTAAGCCCCAGTTGAATTTGTCTCTTTTGTGCCCATCTTGGGAGTAGATTACTCCCCCTACTCCTGATATCCTCGGGTTTCCTTTGGAGGCTCCGTCGAAGAATATCGTAACTTTGCCCTGATTTTTTGACCACTTTTGGAAATCCAATTCAAAGGTTCGAAGCCCCCACTATGGATTGGGGCAGTGCAAGGAGGGATTCTTTTTTATTGCTGACACACCTTAGGGACTCACCGAGCCAGCTGATCTCTTCAGGAAGGAGCGCATTGTCTTGCTTGTGAGGACAATTCTCATAAGTTTCCAGCAACAGTGCTTTGGCTTTGTCAGCAATTATGTTGGGAGTTTGTAGTCTATTGTTGAAGATGGCTTCATCCCTAGCTAACCACACTTCCCAACAGATGTACTTTGGAATTGCATACCATATTTTGGTCCACATTGATTTTCTCTTCAGAGCATGAGGGGAACGCTCTTTCGAGGAAGAGAATAGACTAACCACTGAGAACTACACTAGTGTTTGAGCCTTGAGCCCTAACATTTCTTGAGACCATACTTCTTTAGTAACGGGGCAGTCAATGAACAAGTGATCAATTGTTTCTTGAGACGAACAATAGAGAGGGAATCTGTGGGGTCCTATAATTCCATGCTTCTCTAAGTTATCTCTAGTGAGGACCCTTTTGTGCATGAGAATCCAGCTAAAGAAGTTAATCTTTGGGAGGCCAAAGGGGTCCCATACATGATGCCAAAGCAAAGGGGAGTGGACCCGTGGAAGGTGTACTTGGAGAGCTGCAAAGCCTTGAGCTGCTGAGTAAGTTCCAGTCTTACCCCAACCCCATTTGTCCCTTGAATGAAGGTGCATTGGAGCCAGACCTAAGATAGTTGTTAGAAATAGGTGAAGTTGAGGAAGCAACCTATCAAGGAGGTGTAGGAAGGTTCATTTGGTCCAATTTCCCCAAGAACCCTAAGAGGAGATGTCAACCAGCTTATGAATGTCATTCTGAATACACCAGTCACGCAAATCTGTAATTTTAGGGGCATATTTTAGAGGTTGAAGGCCCATTATCTTGTCTTCCCACAACCCAATTCTTTTTCCATTTACAAGGATTCTATAGAGGTAGTCTTTGAACACTCCCAACCTAGATTGCATAACTTCCATAGAGTAGTTTCTTTGCAAGAAGCTCCTTCATCCATATTATTTATAGAGAGAGTATGCAGATATTTTTTAATTAAAACTTAACTTACCAGATGTCGTTGATTTGAGAAGACTTTCCAAAGAATATTTCCTCTCATAGCTAGATTGGCCAACCTGTGAGCTCTTACTCGAAGCCTGCCTTCTGATAGGGGCCTTTTCACAATGTCCCAACTTACTAGATGATTTCTTTTTATTCCCCTTTCCTCCTTGCCACAGGAAGTTTTGAATCAACTTAGATAGTTGTTCGGTGATCATTTTTGGAGCTAAAAGAAACGAGGCTTGATAGATTAGAAGGGAGGGGAGAAATGATTTTACAAGGATAAGCTTCCCAATTGAAGTAAGTTATTGGCTTCCCTACGCAGTCATTTTGCCTTGATTTTGCTGATAATTTCCATCTAGTGAAGGGCCTTGCCAGTTCCCAATGTTAAAGGTAGACCTAGGTACTTGAGTTTGTCCCAAGAGGCATAGCCTGTGAAACCTAGGGCTTGAGCAATCTGGTGAATAGTTTGCTGGTCTACTGACCAGCCATACACAACGCTTTTCCTCCTATTGACTAGAGCTCTAGATACTCTGCAGAAACTTTGGATAACTTCGTTGAAACCCTTTGCTATTTTAATGGAGGCACCTCCCATAAGGAAAGAGTCATCAACAAATAAGGCGTGATTGATTGGGATTGTTCCTTTTATCGCTCTGATGCCTAGGAGTGTCCCCTTTAACTTCTATGCTATTGGCTTTCGACTCAATGAATCTACCATCAAAATGTACAGGAAGGGGGATAGATGGCATCCTTGCCTTATGCCCCTCGAGGCTTTGAAGTAATTAGCCAACCTACCATTTACTAAAGGAGCTATCCAAGGCTCTCTTATACATGCTTTAATTGATTTTATAAAATCAGAATTGAAACCAAAAGAAGAAAGAACTTGGAGGAGGAAAGAATTCCTTACTCAGTCAAAGGCATTCGCCATGTCCAGCTTAATAAGCATACCTTTCTCTTGACATTGTTGGCTCGAATGAATGATTTCCTACACCAGAATCACATTATCCAAGATATGCCTGCCTTTAACAAACCCACCTTGATTGGGAGAGATGAGTTTTTCTAGCAATAGCTTTATTCTATTTACAAGTAACTTGGTGAGAATTTTGTAGGACACATTGCATAGCAATATTGGCCTGAAGCGGTCAAATTCCACCAAGTTTGCTTCTTTAGAGATTAGTGCTAGGAAAGTGGAGTTTGTGCTTCCTCCCACATTGGCTTTTTGAAGGAAGCCTTTAATCATTCAAAATAGAGCATCCTTGATGATGTCCCAGCATATTCTATAAAAATGAATGGAGAACCCATCAGGTCCTGGAGTTTTGTCTGGTTCCATATTCCAAATGACATTGTTGATTTCGTCTTGAGTGAAGAGTTTCAGGAGCCTTGAGTTATCCTCCTCGTTAACTAGTCTTGGGATGTGGGAGAGGATGTCTTGAGATTCCTCATCAATGTCTACACCTTCTTCCTTGTACAACTACTGGAAATGAGAGGTTGTAGCCTCTTTTAACAGAGTTGTGCCTTTAAGGACAACCCCATCCGATGAGGTGATTTTAGCAATGTGGTCAGATTTGCTTGTGGAAGAAGGCTCAGTTTTTGTCTCCAAATGCAAGCTAGAGGTTACATGATTGAGCCTCAAGGATTCTTCCTTCTTTCTGAATGAGCGTAAAGTGTTGATTTGGAGTTCTTGCTCATTCTATATTTTTGAGCTGGTGATGTCCTGCTGCTCCATGTCCATTTGCAAGTTGTGCAGCTACTTGATGTTCTACTTTCTATGTGTAATGGGGGAGTTAGAGCGGTTTTTTATCCATTCTTTCAAGGATATTTTGGTGGCCTTTAAATTTTGTTCCCACACATAGTTGTGTGAACCAAGAACAGGTGTGGACCATGCCTTCTTGACAATGTCCATAAAACCTTCCCTGTCTGAACAGAGAGGGCTGAACCAGAACGGGATGGGCCCCAATTTTTATTCTTCTTCAAACAACAAAAGAAAGGCTTATGATCTAAAGTCAACTTTGTCAGAATTTTGGTGGAGATGATCATCTCTTCGAAGAGGAAGGAGCTCTGGAGTAGAAATTTGTCCATCTGGGCTGATATGTTCTCCTCCCTAGTTCTGTTATCTGACCAAGTATATAGCCCTATTTTTGGCTTAAAGTCCAATAAATCCCATTGCTAAATCATATCTTCCACTAAGGGAAGGAAACAGTCCCTACTAGTGGTACCTCGTATTTTTTCCTTTAGATCAAGGATGAGATTGAAGTCTCCATGTAGGATTATATTCTTGGGGGAATAAGCGTCAAGGAAATCAAACAGGTTTTCTAGCAGTCTTTCTTTTTTCCGTAGAGGACAGGGACATAAAGGTTGAAGAGGGCAAAGGTAATCTTGTTGGCAAGGTGTCGGAGGTCAGTGTAGATCCAATGTTGCATTTGGAAGGAGCTCTCAAGTTGGAATTTGCCTTCCTCCGAGAGGGTGGCAAGCCTAGCGCATGTACCCCTTGCACTTACTGCTTTGTCGATTTTTGTTTTCCATTTTACTTTGCTGAGATAAAGAAGGGAATCCCCTTCTATTTTAGTCTCTTGGAGCATGAGGATCTCTAGAAATTCTGATTTCATAAGGTTCTCCACTGCTTCAGTTTTTAAGGGATTCCCCAAAACTCTACAGTTCCAAGAAACTAATTGCATTATTTACTAGCAGATGGTGGGGGGGGCGGGGGGGTGGCATCCCTCCCTTGGGAGGCCTTGTTCTAGTATTTCTACCGATGGACATCTCAATTGTGAGTTGGCTACCTTGCATTTTTTGTCTTTCCGCCTCTTCTTCTCTTGCCTCTCTGCGGGATTTCCTCCCAACTCTTTTGGAAGGCCTCTCGGTTGTCTCATCTTCCAAAGATTCAGAGATCTCTGTAGTCTTCTTCCTTGTCATATTTGCATAGGATGGGTGGCTAGGGCCACCTATTGGGATTCTGGTTTGGAGAGGGCCTGTTTCCTCCTGTCTTTTATCTTCTTCCATAGTGGTGGCCTGTTGTTCGTCCTCTTCATCTGCTGGATCTGAGAGTTTTTTTGGTGTATTGAGTATTTCAAAGGGTTTGGTGGAAATGTCTGCTCTTGGAGGGATTGAGTTACCCTCCCCTTGGGTTGTGGGTGGGGCACCATTCCCCATGGACACTCATTTCCCTTTGGTTCTATTATTTTGTTTAGCTGATGCTGGTTCCTAAACTTGTGTCCATTGTTCTCCTTTCAAGTTCTATGCCTCCTCCTCTTATTTCTTTTTACAATGCCTAGCAAAGTGCCCATATCCATGGCAATGTCGACATTTAAATGGGAGTTGCTCGTAATATAATACTTGAATATGAGACCAATCAGCCACCATGAGCTTTATAGCTTCAGGGAGGCCTTCCTCCAAGTCAACTTCTAGATAGATTCTTGCACAGGAGTACTGATCCCTCCTTTCTGCTTGATAGATGTATTTGCCAAGTTTATTGCCTATGGTTTCTAGAGATTTGGGATTCAACAGTGTAATGGTAAATGAGGCAAGCACACCCAGACAAGAATAGCCGAGGGCACATCTTGAGTCAGATTGAAGTCCAGTGTCCATTTATTCAGGTACAAACCCCGAGGGCCCATGAAATATGGACCATTTTTGAATATGAGATTCCTATCCTCTATCGATTCAAACACGAAGATAAACAAGCCTTTGCTAACGAAATTGATTTTGATTCCTTCCTTAACAAGAGGTCGCCAATTCCTTTGCACCCAGACATATACACCTTTAGGTGAGGGCCATAGCCCGGTGAACTACCCAATAAGCTCTCATTCTGCTAAGTTCAAGTTCGTTCTGCAGGGTTCTTCAATCAAAAGAACTACTGTCGAGATGTTTCCATTCTTTTGACGAACTTATGTTGGCTTTCATTTGTTGGCCATTTATTGCTTATTGCTACTAGTTTCCGAAACGCAGATAGATCAAGAGGAGGGGGAGGGACATGATCGAGGCCCCCTCCTGGGGCCATGGTGTTGTTGTTTTGCATAATGGATCCCTGTGCCAAAAATTCCTCGTGCACGCCCTAAAATGTCCTCCTTCACGCATCTTTTTCTGTAGGAACTGCTTGTGCAACCATCCCCTGTAACAGATCTCTGCCCACATCTCTTGCTGCAACCGTAACTCACCTGTCGCTAGGGCTTCTTCACGCTTCGACCATGTCAGCACCACATTATTTTTTTTAAACAAAAATAGTTGAATTTTATTTATAAAAAAGAGGTTGGGCATGCCAAACACCTCGAATACAGAAAAATGCGAGACTTATGGCTCAATAGAGTCCTCCTAATATGAATTTTGTATCTGAGATTAGCTACTGAATTTGACGCACTTGGCAGGCAGAGTGATGCTTGCTTTGTTGTTGTTGACTTAGTGTCCTGTCTTTCTTTCCTCTTTTCCTTGCTACTTTGGTACTTTCCTGGATTAGTTAAAACCCACAAAAACTGTGTTCCATGGCCAAATTACAAATCCGTAAATATTAAAATGAATTTATTTAAAGCATGACTTTTCCACCATACCCAGCCCCACTTTAGGGTTAACCCCATCGTGTTCAAAACGTGATAGCCGTCAGATCTTCCTCCACCTATATCCGACACATATTGAGTCCAACACTTTCCAATCCTTATCTCCTCAAGAGCATGCAATATGGGCAGTTTTCTATTTCCCCACATTGGCCCTTAAGTGGCATCACGTCTGTTTCATAAAAAACTACTAAACAGCCGAGAGCCATGCGATGAAACCCACTTACCACTCCCAGTGAAATAACTCCCCTCCATTTGCAATGTGCGGTGACCGTCAGATCAACCTCGCCCAAATCCGATGCTTATTGCATCCCTCGCTGACCGAGCTCTAACCTAAACCATCTCCATACCCAGCCCCACAACTAGGATAAGACCCCAGCATGAAAAGCATGTGATGACCGTCAGATCTTCCCTCGCTCAGATCCAACTTTGATTGCGTCTAATTGTTGTTTGGCCTTTATTTCCACTGCCCAACAGCCGAAAGTGGTGCATAAAAACTGCTTACCACTCCCCGCATCTTTAATCGCCCACCTTTTCCAGCTCACGATGGCTATCCGATCATCCCTCGCCTTGAGCCTACGCATCTCATCCATCAAGGCCTTCTTCTATATGAAATCCAATCTGTGCCCTGTTATTTCTCTTTCTCGATAGTGAAAATTTGTCTGTGCTAGCCTTTTTACTACGGTAATCTATCCTTGAATGACTCTACTTGCTTTTTTAAGGGATTGGGTGCCTTTCAGATTCATCCTCATTGTTCACTAGAATACCTTGAGCTAGAAGGCATCCTTTGTTAGCCATTATATCAGCTTCCTTGTTCTGAGCTCGCGGGACATGGTAGAATTGCAGGATGTGAATTTTTGCGTCATCTTTCTTATTCTTTCTAGGGTCTTGTTTAGAGCAAAGCTATTGAGTTGGTCACCCTTATTAAGGGTTTTGATCAAGATTTCTGAGTCACTGAAGATTTGAAGGTTTTCCCCTATGTTCCTTTGTGCCAGCTAACACACTTTGAGCAGACCTAGGATCTCAACCTAGTTGTTTGTGCTCTGTCCTAGACCCCAATTGTAGCTATCCTATTTTTGTCTATCTGTGGAGTAAATTATTCCTCCTGCCCCTGAAATCCCCAGGTTTCCTTTGGAGGCTCCATCGAAGAAGATCGTGACTTTTCCCTGTTTTTTCCACCATTTTTGAAAGTCTGCCTCGGAGATCCGAAGATGACACTCTGGATTATGATTAGGCAAGTAGATATTCTTCTTGATGCTTGCCCATCTCAATGAATCACCTAGCCAGCTGAGCTCTTCAGGGAGTAGGGGGTTGTATGACTTATGAGATCTATTTTCAAAAGCTTCAAGTATCAAGGCTTTTGCCTTGGCATTTACTATGTTGGTGGATTGAAGTCTATTGTTGAAGATGGTTTCATTCCTGGCCAACCAGATTTCCCAGCAGATATATTTTGGGATTACATTCCAAATTTTAGTCAAAGTTGAGTTGCTTTTCAAAGAGTGTGGATATTGATCTTTCTAGGATGCAAAAAGACTAACCAGAGAAGACTGATGAGTGATTTGGGCATTGAGCCCCATGATTGCTTGCGACCAGACCTCTTAAGAAAAGGGTCAGTCAATGAACAGGTGATCGATCATTTCCTGATCCTTGTATTAGAAAAATACTATATATGACAGAGAAATGCAAGACATATAATATGCAGAAAACACAAACACATAAAACCAGAGAGACACATATATACGTGGTTCACCCAGTTTGGACTACGTCCACCTCGAACAACCAGTCCTTCCTTTCTATTATCCAACAAAATGAAGAGACACAACCTACAATAGATCCATTGTAATATCCTCTGTTTTCTCTCATAGTCTCACCTCTCTATTTCTCGCTCTAAGAATACACATCTATTACACAACCTCAATATAATACCCTCATACAAAGAGAGAGGTTACCTTCTAGGCCCAAAAAACCCTAAACTAAACATAAGTTCTACCATCAGGTAATCTGCTTAATGAATGGCCCAAATTGACTAGAAATTAATATACTTTTGCAAGGCAATTTTACATATGTTTTTAGATTCAGGGGCGTTGCCCCCAAAACCCCCGTCGGGGGACATGTCCCCTCCACACCCCCTGCGTGGAGGGGTGTACAATATTCTTGGGGTATACATCCGGCTGAAACAAAGACCTCTAAATAATCATGCTCCACACCCAACATCTTGCAGCATAAAGGGCATCTGTGAGGACCTACTATACCTCTTTTCTCTATGTTTTCCCTAGTAAGGGTCCTTCTGTGCATGAGATTCCAACAGAAGAAGTTGATTTTTTGGAGTCCAAATGGGTCCCAAATATGCTTCCAAAGCTTTGTAGTATGGATCCGATGTTGTTTTTCTTGGAGAGCCGCGAAACCCAGTCGAGTTGAGTAAGATCCTGTCTTGCCCCAGCCCCACTTGTCCCTCAAATGCAAGTGCAGAGGAGCCAGACCAGAGAGTTTTTTTAATAATTGGTGGAGCTAAGGGAGCATCCAATCAGGGGGGCAATGTAGGTCCTAGTTATTCTAGTTCCCTGTTGAATCCCATGTGCAAATTTCAGCAAGTTTGTGGATACCTTTTTGGATGAGCCAATTACGCAGGTCTGCTATTTCTAGTGCAAGGCTTAGGGGTTGGAGACCCATGATCTTGTCCTCCCACAGTCTAATTCTTTTCCCATTTCCTGGAATTATGTAGAGTTGTTCTTTGAATAAATTCTAGCCTTGGCTACACAACTTCCACAGCGTGGTTCCTTTATGTGAAGCTCCTTCTTCCATATTCTTTATTGAGAGTCTGTGAAGATATTTTTTAATTAGAACTTGACTTACAAGGTGTCTTTGGTTTGAAAATATTTTCCAAAGGATCTTCCCTCCCATTGCCAGATTGGCCAACACAAGATCTCTTATCTGAATTCCACCTTCAAGTATTGGTCTTTTCACTATGTCCCAGCTTACTATATGGAATTTGTTTTGGTTCCCCTTTCCTCCTTGCGATAGAAAATTTTGAATCAGCTTTGCTAACTAATCGATGATCATTTTTGGTGCTAAAAGGAAAGGGGCCTGGTAGATAGAAGGGGATGAGAGGACTAACTTTAACAGAGTTTGTGGTAAGCCATTGTTCGCCCCAAGCAGTCATTTTTGCGTTGATTTTGCTAATAATTTCCATACAATGAGGGGCCTTAGTAGATCCGAAGGTTAAAGGCAGGCCAAGATACTTGAATTTTTTCCAAGATACATATTCGATGAAGCCTAGGGCTTGGGCAATCTTGAGAATAGATTGTTGGTCTACAACCCAGCCGTACACTGCACTTTTCCTATTATTGACCATAGCTCTAGAGACTCTGTAGAAGCTTTGGATTACTCCGCTAAAGGCTCTTGCTATTTTAATAGAGGCTCCACCCAAAAGGATAGATTTGTCTACGAACAAGGCATGGTTGATAGGGGATGTTCCAGGTATCACCCTGATGCCAGAAAGAGTCCCTTTGAGCTTCTAGAGATTTTCCATCAGAATGTACAGGAAGGGGGATAGAGGGTAGCCTTGCCTGATTCCCCTAGTAGCTTTGAAGTAGTTTGCAGGTCTACCATTTACTAGAGGGGCTATCCAGGGTTCTCCAATGCATGCTTTAATGAAATTTACAAATTCATAGCTGAAACCAAATGAAGAAAGAACTTGGAGAAGGAAGGAATGTCTTACTCTATCAAAGGCATTCACCATATCCAATTTGATGAGCATACCTTGCTCTTTGCATTGGTTGCTGGAATGGATGATTTCCTGCACCCGTATCACATTGTCCAGGATATGCCTTCCTTTGACAAACCCTCCTTGGTTGGGAGAGATGAGTTTGTCTAGCATATGTTTTATTCTATTAGCAAAAATCTTGGTGAGAATTTTGTAGGACGCGTTGCAAAGTGAGATTGGTTTGAATCTGTCAAAAGTCTCTAGGTTGGATTATTTGGGAATTAGGTCTAGGAAGGTGGAGTTTGTGCTTTCTCCCACTTCAGATTTTCGAAGGAATCCTTTGATCATTCAGTACAAGTCAGCCTTGATGATATCCCAGCATAGTCTATAGAAGTGTATTGAGAATCCATCAGGTCCTGGGGCTTTGTCTAGTTCCATCTTCCATATGAAATTGTTGATTTCTTCTTCAGTGAATGGCTTCAGGAGAGCTGCATTTTTCCTCCTCATTAACCATCCTTGGAATGTGCTTAAGGAAGTCTTGAGATTCCTCATTATCCTCCACTCCTTCTTCTTTGAACAGAAGCTGGAAATGAGAGGTTTCCACCTCTTCTATCAGAGTTGTACCTTTAAGAACAATCCCATTTGGCGAGGTGATTTTAGAAATGTGGTTTCTAGAGAGACGGGTACGAATTTTCTTATGGAAGAAGGTTGTATTCTTATCTCCAAATGCAAGCCAGAGATTGTGTGACTTGAGCCTCAAATATTATTTTTCTTCTCTAAATGTCCAGAGGGTGTTAATTTTGTATTCTTTCTCCCTATGAATTTCTGCTTTAGTTATGTCTTGAGTCTCCAGGCCCATTTGGAGATCCAACGGCTACTTTGTTCTCTGTTTTCTTTGGGTAGTGGGAGAGATTGTGGGATTTTTTATCCATTGCTTCAGGGTTGCTTTGGTGGCTCTTATATTTTGCTCCCAAACATAGCTGGGTGATCCTTGAACATGAATGGACCATGCCTTATTCACTGTATCCAAAAACCCTTCCCTATTTGCCCATAGTGGGTTGAACCAGAAGGGGATTGGTCCCAGGTTTTCTTCTTTTTCCATCAAAAGGAATATTGGTTTATGGTCTAAGCTCCACTTTGGCAGAATTTTTGTGGAAATGATCATCTTCTTAGAGAGGAAGGAACTCTAAAGAAGGAATATGTCCAACTTGGCTGAGATATGCTCCTACCCTATTCTGTTATTTTTCCAGGTGTATAGCCTTTTTTTGGCTTGAAATCCATTAAATCCCAATGTTGAATCAGGTTTTCCACTAAGGGGAGGAAGCGATCCCTGCTACTAGTTCCTCTTCTTTTTTACTTTGGGTCGAGGATTAGATTCTAGTCTTCGGTGATGATTATATTATTGAGGGAGTAAGCTTCCAAAAATTTAGTCAGGGTTTGTCGACATTGTTCCTTTTCTACATAGAGTACAGGAACATAGAGATTAAAGAGAGCAATGTTTATCTTACTTGGTAGGTGTCAAAGTTCGGTGTAAATCCAGTGTTGCATCTGAAAGGAGCTCTCGAGTTGGAATTTGTCAGCCTCCCAGAGGGTGGCTAACCTGCCGCATGTACCTCTAGCACTTACCGCTTTTCCAGCTTTTGTTTTCCATTTTGCTTTGTTGAGTTCCAGAAGGGCTTCTCCTTCTATTTTAGTCTCTTGGAGCATGAGGATCTCGGGAAGTTCTGACTTTAATAGGATCATGACTACTTAAGATTTTGATGGGTTCCCCAGTCCTCTGCAATTCCAAGAGACAGATCACATTATTTACTAGTAGGGGTTGGGGTAGTACCTCCCTTCGGAGGCCTGGTTCTAGTATTTTTGCCGATAAACATCTCTATAGTGGCTTGAATGCCTTGCATTTTTTGTCTCTCTGCTTCTTCTTCTCTAGCCTCTCTGTGAGATTTCCTCCCCACTATTTTCAAGGGCCTCTCAGATGTTTCATCTTCTGGGGATCCTGATATCTCAGGGGACTTCTTTCTTGTCATATATTCATAGGTAGGGGAGGTAGAGGCACCTTTTGTAGTTTGGACTGGTTCCTCTTGCCTATTGCTTTCTTCCATGTTGTTTGCATGTTTTTCAATCTCTTTATCTATTGGATCTTGGAGTTCTTCTAGTGTGCTGAGTATATCAAATGGGTTGGTTGATTTGTCTGCCATTGGAGGGGTTGAAGTTCCTTTTACTTGGGGTTATAGAGGAGAAACCCTCCTAGTGGAGGCGACTTTCCATTTATTCCTGTTGCTCTACTTAGTTGGTCCTGATTTCTGAACCTAAGTCCATTGATCTCCCTTCTCTTTCTCAGTTACATCCTCTAATTTCTTTTTACAATGCTTGGAAAAGTTCCCGTAGCCATAGAAGTGTCTGCATTTAAATGGAAGTTGCTCGTAATCTAGCACTTATATGTGTGACCAATCAGCCACCGTGAATTTAATGGCTTCAGGGAGACCTTCCTCTAGGTCTACTTCTACATAAATTCTAGCATAGAAATACTGGTCTCTTCTTTTTGCTCAATCGATGTATTTGCCTAGCTTGTTGCATATGGTTTCCAAGAATGTAGGGTTCCAACAGTGAAGAGGAAGGTGGAGCAATCTCACCTAGACCGGAACGGCTGAGAGCACATCCTGGATCAGGTCGAAGTCTGGAGTCCATTGATTCAGATATAGTCCCTGAGGCCCCATGAAATACAAGTCATTTCTGAATATTAGGTTTCTATCTTTGGCTGCTTCGAATACAAACATAAAGAAGCCTTTATCGATGAAATGGCTTTTTATTCCTTCTTTGACCAATGAACACCAGTTCCTTTGAACCCAGGCTTCTACCGCTTTTGGCAAGGGCCATAAGCCTGTGAACTTACAGATAAGTCCTCTTTTTTCTAGGTTTAAAGTTGCTTAGCAGGGCTCTTCAATGGGCAAAGCAATTGTGGGGATAGTTGCCATTTTTTTTACGAACTTCTATTGGTTTTTAGATGTTGGCCTTTTATTGCAAACTACAACCAGACCCCGGAATGTGCCTATCTCTGGTGGCAAGGGAATTTCATTTCTCGGCCCCCTCTTGGGGCCATGGCTCTGAAGCTTTGATCAGTCTTGAGGTTTGATATGTCTTTGCTCGCTCCCCTGGCTTCCTTTTGTTTGTCAAGGGAAACACCAAGCTCTCGCTAACTAGTTCCTCTCGTGAAGGTTGATCCAGGCTCCTGCTCCACTCTGCTTCTCGACACTTAGTTACTTCGAAAAAGGTGAGCGGACTTGGCCCAGGAAACGAGTAACACCCGTGACTAGTCAACGCCCTTGCTCAGGTTTGAGCACAAGACCTTACCGTCTTTACGAGTCCAACTTTTACCAACCAGCCAACTCCGCCGACCTTGAAAGGTGAGCGGGCTTGGCCCAGGAAACAAGTAACACCCATAACTAATCAACGCCCTCGCTCAGGTTTGAGCACAAGACCTGACTGTCTTTACGAGTTTGACTTTACCAATCAGCAGCCTCCGCCAACCTTCAAAAAGGTGAGCGGGCTTGGCCCAGGAAACGAGTAACACCCGCGACTAGTCAAAACCCTCACTCAAGTTTGAGCACAAGACCTGACCGTCTTTACGAGTCTGAATTTACCAACCAGCTGCCTCCGCCGACCTTTGTCAGCACCACATTTTAATAACCATGTATTTATTAAATTAAATTAATCAATATTATGTAGTCACACAAATTATTAAATAAAGACAAATTTGTAAAAATGACAAAAAATATTAATAAAATTAGTAAGCATAAATAGTTTTTTAATGATAAATCATTAAAAAATTAGTGTGTGATTTAAACATTACCAGTGCTCCTCTTTGATCCCATAGCATTGATATTAATCCTTCACATTGGTATGGAAGCATCAATGCTCCTCTTTGATACATAAACACTAGTGCTTCACTTTGATCTTGGAGCTTTGATGCTCAAATGGATTTAGAGAAATGATGCTCATATGTCCTTGGAACGTTAGTACTCTCAAAATATATAATCTGCATTGATGTGAATGAAATGGTTTAACACCAGTGTTCCTTGTTGTTTCAGTGTATTTGAATAAGAAGAAAAAACCTTCATGAAAACTTATAATTGCACATAATTTTTAGTTATAATAAACATTTGTTGAAGCCTTCATTACTAATGGAAAAGGTTGAATTTTTTTTCACAATCTTGCAATACTAAAAGCCTCCACTAATTGGTGGTTTCATTGTACTATGGAAAGAGTGGAATATAAGGTTATTGACGTAAATTTGGCCACACAGGATCCCATTCCTATGGGAATGGGTGACATGGGTGCCAAAAGAAAGGAGGTGCTAGGGAAACCCTTATGAGAAAGAGTGCTAGCATCTAGTGAGTGTATGCATGCATGATGCAGTACTATTTGAATAAGGAAATTAGCCTTTACATGATGTGGGACCACCAAAAATGCATGAAAAATGGCACCTTTGATGATATCCTATGAACATACCATATGACCCATGGTGTATGATTGCTCAATAAATGAAATGAAAAAATAAATTAATATACATGGATCCTTCATTGAATATGATGAAGGATCACGATATGATTTGAAAGGTATCCAATGATGGTGAGGTATATGGCGTCTCACCAATAAAAGACATGACATAAGTTGAGTGAGTAAGGTCATCGATGGAGAGGGGAGCATTACTTGAGTAGTGTGTAATAGTGGAATTGAGCTTAGTAGAGGTCCAAGAAATATCATAAGTTGATGGGATGAGCAATAGGTTCATAATTCAATGGATTTATTATAATAAAGTAGCATGGAAGGAATGAAGGGTGAATAGGGTTAAGCAATTGAGAGTATAATGATGGAATACTCCACAAATAACACAAGGGTGATTAATCCAAAGTAAGGTGGCATGAGGTATGAATAATTGGGTGTTCCTACATCGATTGTGGTAGGGTGTATAAAAGGGGAGAGATTAGACAAAATAAGGTAAAAATAATGCAGCTAATGAAGCTTTGAGAACATGGAACAATGATGGGTGTAGTGGTCTAGTAGGTTACAAAGGGCACAAGGATGGGGAGTGCAAGTGTGTATGTATTATTGTTTTGAGAGTGGGGATAACCTATAATCACGAAAGAAGGTGTCACCAACATTATTATAATATATATTCTATCCACAATTGTTTTGTTTGTGAGTCTTAGTATTCCATTTTGGTGTCTTAGGTGGATCCTATTTACCAAATGATTGATCACAAAGGGGACAAGACAAGTGATAAATCCAAGATAATGGATTGTGTAATAAAAAGAGTTGGGAAATAGGAGAAGATACCAAACAAATATTTTGATGGTTAACTCGTGATTGGATAGGGTATCCATAATGGGGGGGGAAACTACTCTATTTGGTGGAAAAATAAAATGGAACTCATTGTAAAGGATTATAATAATAAATGGTTTCTAAAAAAGCGGGTCCACTTGTGGATGGTACTTCATCACTCAATGATAGTGAAAATTATGCAAAGGGAATGAAGGGTTCCTCAA
The DNA here is from genome assembly GCA_000404065.3 of Pinus taeda. Taxonomy (NCBI): domain Eukaryota; kingdom Viridiplantae; phylum Streptophyta; class Pinopsida; order Pinales; family Pinaceae; genus Pinus; species Pinus taeda. Next base: position 93,039 of record APFE030922858.1, read on the forward strand.
GGGGATGAAGGATGACTTCTAAGTTAGGTGAAGGTGTCTCAAACGGGAGGGGCAATTCCATAATCCAGTGAGATGAGGTAGATGGGAGATGATACCATGTACATAACTTGGGGAGAAATGACATGATAAGACCCATCTAAAAAGAGTCCTTGAAAATTAGGGCCCATATCCACATAAAATGGGAGGTGATGGGTTTCAAATGATGCACAAAACGTTTTTGAGAATTGGTGGTGGGGTGAATTCATAAGATGTAAGCTTGTCGAGGGTGTTAAATTCATGCAGTGCAAGAATTGCGAGGTTTTAAATATTTATGAGTTGATGACCTTCATGGGATACATGTAAATGCACTTGAGTAAAAAAAATTAGTTGAGGGGATGACCTACAAATTCTATGATAAAACAATGAATAATGAAACAATGAATAATGATTTTTCTAACAATGATTAGGATTTGGAATGCAAAAGAAGAGGACGCCTAGGCTATGCATTATCCAAATCAAATGAGTGTATGCTTGAAGGAACATGTCACTATTCATGTATTGGGAAGTAATGTATCTATCTTGTGTCGAACTCAATGGAGAATAACATGTAGGAGAATCTCGATCAAAGGCGACTAGTTGTGGCTGACATATAGATTTTAGAAATACTACTAGTGGTGGAGAGTTGAAATCCCCTTATAGGCATTGAAAATTATAGGGTTAGGAAGTTTTAATTTTTTTACCCTATAAGGCTCACATAAGTTGAAGCTCAAGAAATTTAGGAAAGTGATGTGTTTAATGAGCATACATATCACACATATAATAGGTATGTTTTGTTCATATTTTGTTAGTATGACCCTAACATTATTGGTACTGATGGGATTAATTTGAATTTTGATTAATAGTTCACTAGCATTATTGATGTTATATTGTTGGTCTCTCCCTTTCCCTTAGTGTTGATATTTTTCCTTCTTACCTCTCCCCTTATTTCATGGGCTTTGGTTGGTTTGTCCTAGTGTATTGTTTTCTCAAAATATGACCAGGGTGGGAAGGATGGTAAATTGAAATGATGTGGGAGATTGACAAGGGTAGAGATGGGTAAAATTACTCTTGTGGAGTATCTAGCTAGAAAGGGAAACACATATCTAAGTTTGAGAGTCATTGTAAGAAGTACTAGGCCCATAGGAAGTGGTGAAGCCAATACAAAAGTTATAGGCACCACACGCTAGACCACATCTACCATAAGAGATACTAACCCCACCATAACATGAGTGTATATGACCATAATGCCAAACTATAAAGGCTCACACCTAGGGACATGGACACTAACAAATTCTTACGATGGACTTGAAGTAATGGACCCAGTGATACCATTAGTAGCATGGGATCCCATTGACATCAAAGTAGTTCATGTAAAAGGCCTTGAGGGGTATCAAGAATGATGGTGTACAAGAACCATGATTGCACATAAATAAAGATCAAATTTTGGGGGTTTTAAGATCACTATTTTTTTTAATTTTTGGGGCATGATGGTGGAAAATATTTGGAAATAGGTATTTTCAAAAACCAATTCATGAGGAGGGGTTTTAAAGTTCAATCTTACAATTGTTTCATTGTTGATGCCACTCATTGATATGGTCTATGATGTAGGTGGTGATGGTTTTCCAACATGTTGTAAGGATCATCTAAAATTCACTATCGTGGTTTATTGATAATTAAAAAAGGTCAAGTGATTGGTATGGATGCAAGTGTATCATGGGTAGTTGAATGGAATTCAATATACAATCTAATGTCAATCCCAATAAGGGTTAGATGAAAAAAACTAATTTGAGAGGAATATTTGTAACCCTAATAGAGAAATATCATAAATGAAAGGTATTCACATGGCTAGATGGATCCTATCTAGCTCAACCTTCAAACTTGGGGATACTTGAAGGAAACTTGGTGGGAATGATTGGCTATGTGTCATCATGGTGGATATGGTCATTAGTGAGATGTGACAATTTTGACAGTTAAAAATGGCCAAGAATGACATGGTTTTAGTTCCTACCATGGTTGGAGAGATGAAACCAATGTAACATGTTTATATAAATGGGTTTCCAAAGTGATGCCTACCAAGAGAAAAAGTGTGTAATGTGGTATTAAGGGTGGTTTATGTGTGTTTCCAATGAAGAAAAAATATGGTTTTGGTGGTAGGGTTTTTTGATGAAAGAAAGAAACAAATTCCTAAGATACTCTAAATAAACACAAGCAATCCACAATTGTTGAAAGGGCCTTCTAAATGTCTCAACTGATAAAGTTAGAATCTACTAAGTATTAATTCATGAAAATATGAATGAGTAAATATAAAAACACACTCAAGGGGATAATCATTGATGGTGTTAGCTGCCTATACAATCCCATGAGAACCACTTGGTTGTAAACCTATGCTTGTTCACTAGGACGCCTCTTCATAAGATATGGGAAAGGGTTTTCTAACCTAAGTGGTCAAGCAACACATAGATTTGAACAATTTTGGAGATTCATGCAAATATTTTGGCTTGACCTCAACATTGACATTAAAAAGATGGTGTGTTCTTATACTATTAAAGCGTAATAGCAAGGGAACACTTCAACATCCCTTGCACAATGTCTATGTTTCAGCAGAAACAACCATGGAATGTTGCTTGGATGCCTAACTCCACAACAGACTATATATCATTTTGGTTCCTCAAGTGAAATTTTATTCAATTATATTAGCTTGTTGTTTTTAAAAGTCCTGGCTTGGTTTCATGAACCAAGCTCATTTTCTTTTCAGTGTTGGAGGTAAATTATATTAGCTAATTGATTTTAAAATCCCTGGCTTGGTGGCATGAACCATGCTCAATTTATTTTGAGTATTAAAGGAGGTAGGACACTCTCCAAACCATTTTTGAATCATGCTCTTCGTCTTACGACCATAGTGATTGGTGAATATATGCATAATTAATGTGAACAACTTTATGTTTTATGTCCCTCATATTGTGCATAATTAATGTGATAAACCGAGTTTAATGTGCAAATGTCATGAAATAATAACATCTTGAAATAGTTGAAAAAGAAATAACTTAAAGAAGAAAAAATAATTGAAATGAATGATTTTTTTTCTTTATTAATATGAATTCCTTAAGTTTAAGAAAATTAATGAAAACAACAATGATAAAGCAAGCAATAAATCATGGGAAAAATTAGCAAGCTAAGAATCCATTGGCATGTGATCAAGAGGCAAGAGGTATGAACATTATTCTCCTCAATGCTTTCTTTAGGCATGCATCATGCGACTATGAAAAAATAAAAAAAAATAACATTGAAATTTCTTAGGAATGAAGAAAATGTTTTTTTTGAAAAAAATCAAGGTTGACCTCATAATTGTGTGTTGCTGTAAAGGTGGCGTCCTCCCATAACCTATAACATAATGTAAAGTTAAAAACATCTCTATGAACAATTTAGAATTATATTTTCGGTTCATATTATCCAACATGATCACCATTTTGTTGGGTTGTTGCTATTTTTTTTTTTTTACCAAACACTTTTCGATGGTTTTTTGAGGTAGATAACTCTAATTGAAAAATATAGTTATGTTATCAATGCTAAAACCTTGTGCATGTCACAAAGAATCCATTCACGACGTGAATTTAAAAATATTCACACAACATATTGAGTGGGGCAAAAAAAAATTCTTTATCAATGAATGTAAAGTTAATAAAATTAATTAATTCCACTTGGAGAGAAGTTTGAAGATGTGGTATCCATATTTTATATGGGGTTCTCCTTTGTACCCCTCAACAACGATTTTCCTTATATAATCAATGCTTTTGATATGAATTTGACTAGCACGAGGCCAGGGCACAAGAAGGATGTGAGGGAAGTCTTATGAGATTCTCATTCAATGATAATATGACCTTATATGAAAGAGCTCTCTCTAAATGCATGGAGAAGATAAAAAAAAAAATGGGCTTGAGGTTGAACCAATCAATGTGAATGCATGATCCAGATTTAAGTAGGAACACAAAAAATTATAGATATAACCATAAATACAAAGATTCAATATAAATAACACTTCATTTCATTGATATCAAATATTGAAATATGCTTACAAATAGAATGGAAATAAGACTAGCTCGGGCGATGGTAGCTTATCTCTGAGAAGAGATGTGGTAGCTACATGCCTCTGAATTGTGTTACAGTGAGGCTCAAAGGCCTATTTATTATTAAGAAACAATGGAAAACCCTAAACATCCAAAAACCTAACCCTAGGAGATGAA
>APFE030922858.1:97521-156693 GCA_000404065.3 Pinus taeda
CAAACTATGGGCCCTGTTTGGGTAAATTGGTACATCAACTTCCTAGGGTCGTAACTTTGGCATACGATCTTTGTTTGATGCACACAATACCTCGTCGCACACAATACCTCGTTAGAAATATCTATCTGAGGACTACAATTTTTGAATGAACAACATTGAAAAATGTCCCATGTCGATCCTAGTTTTCCCAAAAAACATCATTTAGGGCCTCAAAACGGCTCCAGAAGTTCAGGACATGAAAAACTGCCAAAAATAGTAAATTGTGCTACAAATAAGGAAACTAAAAAAAAAAAAAAAACAACAATGGTGGGGATCCACGTGGAATAGGCAAGTGGCCACCTTGGATCATTCCTCCCCCCTTAGGAAGCAATGGTCCCAATTGTGTTGAGTTCCTCCATGAGATGAGGAAACTTCTACTGAACTTGGTCCCTGGTGATCCACTTGCCTTGGTGAAGGAGTTGGCCTGCTTTGACAACTCGATATAGTTGGATCCTTTGCTAATGGGTGTTCTTGATCTGCATGTCCATGATCCAATCAGTTGTGGATTGTTCCATGCAATCTGGATTTAACTCTGTAGGTGTGAGATGTTTTGCAATGTATGATGTGTTTAACAATGGTGGGAAGTATGGTCGAAGGCAATCCACATTGAACACTGGGTGCAAGCCGAGGAATGGGGGAATGTTGAGTTCAAATGCATTGTCTCCCACAACCTTGGTAATGGTGTAAGGACCATATCGAAGTGGTCTGAGTTTCTAATAGGCTCTGGTAAGGCATTCCTTCTGCAAATGCAACCAGACTTTGTTACCCACCTAAAACTTGTGTGGCACTCAATGTTGATCATGTTGCTGCTTCTACTTGGCATTTGATTTCTCCAAAATGTTGTGGACCTACTGGCAGATATGTTGGATGTGCTCAATGAATTTGTTTGCCTTATCAGCTTCGAACTGGACATGAGTCGAATCTACCTGAGTAGCTACAAATGGTATGGCCACATCAATAAGACATAGTGTCTGGAATCCCAAACCCACCTGAAAACGGCTATGGCAAGTCGAGTTGTGGAGAGCCTAGTTATAACTTAGCTAGAAATAGGGGAGGCTCTCATCCCATGTGCATGGATGATTCGAGTTGTACATGAGCGAAATGTGTATGATCATCTTATTGACGACCTCTGTCTAGCCATCAGTTTGGGGATGGAAAGTTGTGGACTTAGTGAGCTTGGTGTCTAGCATCAACCAGAGACTGGACCAAAATGTATTGAGGAACCTGTTGTCTTGATCTGAGATGATATACTATGAGATCCCAAAGTGTACCCACACTCGCTCAAAGAAGAGTTTAGTTGTGAATTCTGCTGTGATATTCTTCTTGCAAGCCGCCATAATGGCCATCTTCGAGAATTTGTTGACGACCACAAAAAAACAGTTGTTGCATGCTTAGTGGAAGGAAGGCCCGACATGTAATCCATGGAGATGGATTCCCAAGGTTGATTAGGGTTAGGCATCATAGTATAGAGGCCTTGCTTCTTGATGGTCGGTTTGGCAATGGCATAGGCAGTGCAGGATTTGATGTACTTCCCGACATCTTGTTGAAGATTCAACCAATAGAAATACTTCTATAGTACTACCACTATTTTCTAGACCCCGAAATGCCCAGTAGACCGGCTGTAGTGCGCTTCCCAAATCATCTTGGCACGCTCGCTTGAAAGAACATAAAGGTGTCCCAGGTGGCATAACAGGGCATCTTGGAGGTGAAAATATGGAACTTGATGACCCTCCAAGATCTTTTGGTATGTGTGGCCAAATTCTGGGTTGCTTTTGTAGAGAAGTGGTCAATTAGAAGTCTCGTGCCCACAAGAGTTGAGCACAATGGTTAACACCATGATCGGTGTTCGGTTGAGGGAGTCTGCAACATTGTGTTGCTCTTCTTATACTTGATATTCAAATGGAATTGTTGCAGGTATGTGGACCATTTCTAATGGATATCATTATGCAACTTCCCTTGCGTCTATATAAACTATAGGGGTCGATGGTCTGTGTGGATGACCATTTCCTTCCCCAAAATGTAATGCTTCCATTCACTACAGGCCTGCACAATGGAATACATATATTTTTCATAAGTGGGATACTTTCGGAATATGTCTAAAAGTGTCTCACTATGATATGCCACTTGATGCCCATGTTGAGTAAGGAATGCCCTAATAGCATAGTCAGAGGCATCTGCCTTAATCTCAAATGGTTGTTGCAAGTCTAGAAATGTGAGCACTGATGTAGAGCAGAGGCGATGTTTCAACTCTGTGAATGCCTTCTATTGAGATTCATACCAAAATAATTTTTCTTTCTTTCCTCCCTTGGTGACTTGACTCAAGATCCAAGCAATATGAAAGAATCCTAACACGAACCTGCTGTGGAAATTGGCAAGACCCAGAAATATGCAAAGCTCTATCAGAGTGGTTGGGGCTAGCCAATCCCGAATGAATTGGATCTTGGCTAGATCCACATGCACCCCCCATTCATCAATAATGTATCCCTGGTACTAAACTTGGGTCATGCAAAAAGTACATTTCTCCAAATTGGCACACAACTTGTGTTGCTGCAATGTTTGGAGAACCTATCAGATGTGATGGAGGTGCTCTTCCCAACTCTTGCTGAAGATCAGAATTTCATCCAAGTATACCACTACAAATGAGTTGGTGAATGGCTACAAGATGTCATCCATCAGCCTCATGAAGGTTGGAGGAGCATTCGTCAACCCAAAAGACATAACCAACCATTCAAAAAGGCCCTCCTTGGCTTCAAAGGTAGTCTTCCACACATCGGAGGGTTCGATTGGTACCTGGTGATATCCAAACTTCAAGTTGATCTTGCTTACATATTTTCCCCCATGAGTTGGTCCAGAAGGTCATCAACTCATGGGATTGGGTACCTATTTTGAACAGTGATCTTGTTCAGCACCTGATAGTCAATACAAAGTCTCCAAGTCCCATCCTTCTTCTGTACCAACACGATCAGGCTCCCACACGACGATGAACTCGACCCGATGTCACCTTTCTAAAACAGCCCCTGAATTTGCCTCTTGATTTCGTCGTTCTTTAGGATGGAGCACCGATAGATTTGTCCATTCCGCAATGACGCACCTAGGTTAGATCGATGAAGTGTTTGACCTGACAGCGTAGAGGAACCCCTACGGGGGAGGTGAAGATGTCCTCGTACTCCTCCATGAACTTGTCCATATGTTGTTGTCGTGCGGAGGGGCCCTGTCTAGAGGTCGTGGCCACCGTCTTCTTCTTTCCCTGAGGGCATATCATTAGGAAAACAAATTTTTCAGTTTTGGAAATGAGCTTACTGCATTGTTTTGCAGTAACCAAAGAGATGGTCGTAGGCGGTGCTACCTCCGGTATCTTGTACAACTTATTTCCCAAAGTAACAATAAAAACGTGAGGCCTTGACTCATACACAACATGTCACTTCCACAAGTATGGTTGGCCTAATAATACATCACAAACATCAAGGGGAAAAACATCACATAATACCTCAACCATGAAGGGCTTGATGTTGTATGGAAGGCGACACTATTGGCTCACGCGAAGATCCCGTCCTCAGTGAAGCCACTCGATGGTGTACAGTTGTGGGTGTGTTGTGGTCAGTAAGCCCATCCACTTCATGACCTCTACCGAAATGAGGTTCTTTTGGCTCCCAATGTCGATAATGAACTGTAGTGGGGAACCTTTTACCCACATCTAGGAGTGGAGAAGGCGCTCCTCCTCCTTTGGATCTTCCTGGTGGAAATGGTGGCGTTGGGCTCTGCATCGATAATCTACTTCCCTTTGTCATTCCCCTTGTCGGTTCTAACTCAAAGTCATAACATGCATCTGATTCAAAGACTTCAGCTCGGCCACCAGTGACTTCTTGGCCCGACACTCACTTGCGTTGTGAGTAGAGCTCCTATGGAACTCGTACCACCTTCTCATGTCCTTCTTCATCTTTGCGGTGTTGTTCTTTGCTTACGGCTTCGGCAGGTTGTCCTAGGCTACCCTACCTTCTCTTTGTCCTTTGTTTTGTGGTTTGGGGGCACCTTTCCCTTACTTCGGATTCAAAGATCCAAAGTTACGCTTCTTATTTTTCAACTTCTACTCAATCTTGATGGCGTATCGGTACACTATGTCGAGTGATGAGATGTCCAAGAAATCCATATTGTTCTGGATGTACCTATGTAAGCAGTCACAATGCTTTAGTACCAAATGTTTCTAAGAATCCTTGATACCCAACTTCGTGCGAAGGATATGAAAAACATTGGTAAACTTTGGCACATCTTGGTCCCTTCCCTGCCACAGTGTTGTCCACTTTATGTATTTATCCTCATAGCTCCCAATAGGGTAGTACTGCTCCTTGATGGCACCCCGAAATGAATTCCAAGTGGGTGCGGCTGAAAACAGTGAGGTCATACTTTCATCCTTCTGCTTACAGTAGGTTTTCCACCAGTCCTTGGCATGGGGACGACTTTGAGAAGAGAAAAAATAATATTTTCTCGGCTAGAAAATCATGAACATAAAAGTATCCTTCTAATAGATTTAACCATTTATCTACGACGTCTACATGTATTTGACCCTAAAATATGGGAATGTCAAAGTTTACTTGTACCTTAAAAGGAGTGGAGCCTCCAAAGTGGCTGATGGATGTGGATGCGCCATCGATGGGCAACCATTGAAGGATCTGGGCAAAGTTATCCATCATCGTGTTCCTTTGTTTCTTTAGGGCCTCCTCGAGCAATATTTTGATAGGATCTCCTACCCCCTCTTATTTATTTTTTTTACCCCATGGGTGGTCATCAGGGTTTACGAGGCTGATCTTGCAAAGGTTCAACCAGATCGAGCCCTAACACCTTCTATCCCAACCTCGTTGGGGACATGCAAAGAAAAACAGAGAAATAGCAAACCACTCTGATACCACTAATCTAGTTTTAAACAGGAACACAAGAAATTACATATATAACCATAAATATAAAGATGCAGTAGAAATAACACTTCATTTCATTGATATCAAATACTGAAATATGCTTACAAACATAATGGAAATAAGACTAGCTCGGGTGATGATAACTTATCTCTGAGAAGAGATGTGGCAGCGAAATGCCTCTAAATTGTGTTACAATGAGGCTCAAAGGCCTATTTATTATTGAGAAACAATAGAAAACCCTAAACATCCAAAAACCTAACCTTAGGAGATGAAGCGCCACACTATGGGCCCCGTTTGGGTAAATTGGTACATCAATTTCCCGGGGTCATAAATTTGGCATACGATCTCTATTTGACGCACAAAATACCTTGTTAGAAATATCTATCGAAGAAATACAACTTTTGAATGACCAACATTGGTCTATGCCCCTTGTTGGTCCCGGTTTTACCAAAAAAACATCGTTTAGGGCCTCAAAATGGTTTCGGAAGTTCAAGACCCGAAAAACTGCCAAAAATAGTAAATTATGTTACAAATAAGGAAACTGAAAAACCAAAAGAAACAATGGTGGGGGTCCACGTGGAATAGTTGGGCAGCCACCAATATCCACTTGGATCAATGCAAAAAAAATGTGTATGGCGCCCATGTGACTAAATTAACCAAAGGAATGCTTTAAGTACCCTATTGATCTATTGAACGAGGGGGTCTAAAGATATGGGCCCATATTCGCCAACCAAGTACTTGAGGTGACCTTGAGATTAATGGGTTATGAAATCACTCACATAATACCATGAGGAATTTTTCACATGGGTCAAATGAGTAGTAAAGGGTGCAAGACCCCTTTGATGATCAAATTCATGGTATGTTGTTAGCGTATAATCAGTGTGGTCAATGCTCATTTGAAATGTGCCATTTAGATGAAAATAATATGATAACAAAATAAAAACGAGAATGGATGAAAGTTGTGACTTTGTAGCAAATGAATTGAAAGTTTTAATGCTAGTTTGAAAAGTGTCATGTAGATGAAACTAATGGGATAGAAAAATAAAAATTGAAAGAGATGAATATTGTGACTTATATCATGTGAATTGGAAATTTTAAAAAGAAGGCGAAAATAATAATTTACTCCCCAAGAATCCATCATTAATGTGCCATGTAGATGAAATTAGTGTGATAACAAAATAAATTTTGGAAGAGATGAAAGTTGTGACTTTGTAGTATATGAATTGAAAATTTCAAAACAAAGGAGGAGGAAACAATAGTAATGTAAAGAATACTTACAAAAATTAAGATTACATGTTTGAATAAAAAGTTAATGCCCAGTACCTCAATGGGGGTGGGTGTTCAAAGTTCAAGCCTTAGGGCCTGGGGTAGAGGTGACTTAATGACCTTGATGGGGGTGGGCGATCAAAATAAAAAATAGAGGGCCCAATGTAGATGTGACTCATATGGAGGACGCATGTAGCATATGCGATGAATGACTAGGAAAATTAGCACTAGAGGTAGCGAAGCCTTGAGAAGGCAAGAGTGGATTATAAACCTTAGGTGGGGTCCATTCTTCTCCATTATTGTTTCTTTGGTATGGGAAAGAGTAGGGGTGACATAATTGACAATGAGTATGAACAAGATGCCAACCTGTGCATGCTCATTCCCCTAGTAAACGATACCTCCGTTGTTGTTGGCGCGTGGGGAGTATTACTACGAGTGCTGGCTTGGAAAACTAGTTTCTCAATGTGGGATACTAGTAAAAGGGTTGAAGGAATCCCGAGGAGTATATGTTTCGTGCCGATAGGGAGTAGGGTAGTGTTGGTTGTTCCTATGGATCCTGGCATCAACTTGTTTCTAGAAAGCTTGGTGACACTTTGGTAAGTTGGTTATTGTGGTATTTGGTTTGGACAAATCTTTTCCTAGAGTTGATGAGAATTATTCCTTAATTGAGCAATAAGAATTTTGACTCTCCAAGAAATATTGGCCCTTATGTATGGAGATCACAAGGGAGTAGGAAGAAAGCATGAAGTGTATGCGTGGGTAGGGCACTAGGTTCATGTGGAACTATTTTATGTCCACGTTTAGGGCACTGTCGAACTGGAGGGAGGAAGTCAACAAATAGATTACCTGGGAAACCAATCTATTGAGGTTGGTGTACGTGGGTCTCTCTATGTCCAGAGAACGTATGCAAATATCATAGGTTGCCTCGTTGTCAAGCATCACTTCCATGTCAGTGTGATCCAGGAGGGAGTGGGTGGAAAACACACTATTGTATGGCTCCACCACGGATGTGGAAACTTGAGGTGAAGGGTATACTGTGAAACCCAGCTTTGATTTCTTTCCATAGTCTACTGAAAGCCTCTTGAGAAGAAGGGACCCTAGGCTGGATCTGGTTCCTCCACTGACTACATTGAATACCAGGAAACCTTGCAGGCTAGTGTAGTTGTTGGCCAACTTTCAGATGCGGTCCTAACAAAGATCCACAATTTCTTTTCCAACTTCAGGAAAAAATAAAATATGTATCGACCTAATCAAATTTATTGCAGAAAAGGATTCAAATTGTAAGATAAAGTTTTGGAAATATATACCAATTCAATCATATTTGTTTTAGAAAAGGATTTGAATTATAAGATAAAATTTTGGAAAGAATTGGGTTTGAAAATTTAGTTTTTACAAAAGAAACTATCCGAGATTACATTCAATGGATCTATGTCCAAATTCATTGCACAAATAAGAGTAACCATGGAAGTGATTTGTGTACTTGGTGTATGATTCTCTGTTTGCATGCTTGAGTGAGCCTTTTTGTTTGTTGCACATGTTGTTGATAGGTTTTGATTTTCCTTTTCTTACATTCTGCTGCAACATGTCCACATTGATGACATGAAAAACACTTGATATCTTTCAAGGGAGAAACAAATTGCCTTTGTGATCTTCCAAATTTGTTCAACTCATTTTCAAGAGAAAATGATATTCTTGCAGTGAACCCTTTCTTCATCTAATTCTTTGGATTTTGGTATTGCTACTTGTTTTTGTTTTCTTCTTTATTAATCATGGTGCTTAACCCTTCTCCTACAAGCATTTTTAGGAATGCTTCATTATCATCTTTAATGTCTTCCTTTCTTGAGTTCTTCATGGAGGAAACCTCCTCTTAAATGTGTTTACATAATCTATTCTTTTCATTTAACTCACTTCTAGCGAAATCAATCTCAACTTCTAATATTTCACACTACAGGTCTCTCTCTTTGAATTTACTACTCATCACCTCTTTTATTCTCCTTGCTTCTCCAAGTTCTGTCTTCAAATTGATAATTTCCTCCTTGTACTTATGCTCTCTCTCATCACATATTCGCACCAGTTTCTCCAGATCTTTGTTTTCATTCTTTAATATTTCTATTTGAGTCAAGGCTATGTCAAGCTTGGCTTGTTCTTCAACTGCCTTTTCTTTCTAGCAATAAGGTCCATTCACACTACCAGAGACCATATTTAACTGAACCCTTTCATTTTGATAGGAAATTTTCTTCTTCCCCTTTTTCCTCTTTTTCTGTACTACTACTATTAGTCTCCCCTTCATGAATAAGCTGAAATCTATCCCACTATCCCAAATTTCTTTTGCGGGTGTTAAATCTATTATTGTATCAAGATCCTTATTATGAATATTTTTAAACATAACACATTTTTCCTTAGCAATCCACTACTTTTCTTGCACAAAGGGGGGAATTTTTATTATATCCATCACATACTAGTTTCCATACACCAAGTCCATAAGTTATTAGTTCAACTTTTACCTTATCTCTCTATTCATGAAAGTTTGTTGCACTCAACAAAGGTACACTTTGATAGTCCATGACTCAAGTAGACCTACCTTCAAGTTGTTAGGCTTATACAGAAGGAACTTGCTATGATACCAAATTGATGAAAACTTGACTAAACTTAGAGGGCGAGGGGTAGGGGGTGTATCAGTTTAGTTCATGGACATTAATTTATTTTCTTTAAAACTTATTAGTTGAAACATTAAATGAGAATCTTAACAAACAAGAAGTAATAAGTAAAGAAAAACATTACATAAGCACATAATAACAACACATATTGACACCAAATATAAGTGGAAACCCATAAAGGGAGAAAACCACAATTTTGTTATTGTTGTGATGCGGAAAGCTCCTACTCCCTTATTACATCCGATTTTATGTAGGCTATAACCTACAAGAGGCTGTTATTACCTCAATTTTCTGCAAGTTGTAACATGCAAGGAAGCTCTGAATCCCATGTGTTTTCTATAGGCTACAACCCAAAGAAGGCTCCTACCTCAACAGGCTCCAACATGATGTTTATCAAGCCACTACTTGAAAGGAGACTACAATCCCCTGATGCAAACAAGAAACAACAATGTGTTGGTTTACTTGGTCATAAATTCTACATATCTGCATCGTCATTTCTGCCTTTTCCTCCCTTCAAATCTGCTTCACATAAGCTTCATATGTGCTAGGTAACTAATGCATAACACCTCAAACAAATCTTACACATTCTCCAACTCTCTAACCTCCATGTGCCTTCCAAAGTCACATTTTTTATAAACATAGTTTGTTGGTTATTTGTATTTCACATAAGAATATGAAGTGAATAGGCTTGACTCTTTTCCTTCCACTCATTCGTTTCCAAACTCTTCATATTTTAAATATAAACACACAAATAAGTGCTCAAATATTATTTCCAACCATATATAATGATTAAGCACACTAATACCAACATAATGCCAACATATGCAAGCAACACATTATAACATCATAACACATGCACATAATGAAAACACTCTCCAATGTAGGCAATATGCACACAACATATCAAAATAACGCATCACTCTCCAAAGCCATATATTTGTTCTACAACATTCTGTATCTCTACTTCTTCATGTCAATGCCTCAACTGCCTTGCCTTTTCTGTCATGGAGTCTTACCTTTGCCTTTGCCTTGCATCAAAACAATGATCATGATTTTGTCTTGTCTTGCATCTCTGCAGCAGCATCTTCTTCAAAGTTGATATTTGCAACATTTCTGCAAACATTCTCATAGAAGAATCGATATCATCTTGAAGCAACATAATCAAAAACATTTTCCATTTTACTTTGATGCTCCTTTTCCATCACCCTTGCTCTTGTTCATGCATATCAAACATGCCTTGCTGCAACTTCTTTGCTAGAAGACTAATTTTTCCTTTGTTGTTCTTGTTGCCCCTTTGCCTTTGTTGTTGCTCCTTTGCCATCAATGAAAATAATACCATCACTTTGAAATATTCCATTTAAATGAAAATAGTGTGATAACAAAATAAAATGGGAATGGATGAAGGTCGTGACTTTATAGCATATGAATATAAAATTTTATTGTTAATTTGAAAAGTGTAATGTAAATAAAACTAATGTGATAACAAAATAAATTTGGGAAGAGATGAGAGTTATGACTTTGTAGCATATGAATTGAAAAATTCAAAATGAAGAAGGGAACAATGATAATGTAAAGAATACTTACACAATTTAAGAGTGCATGTGATCCCAAAGAATCCATCTTCATTCAAGGTTTGAATTAAAAGTTAATGTACATTAGTTGCATTAATGATATAAGTAGAAAAACGCGCTTCATTAGTATTTATGGTATAAAGAAAAGTAGATTAATTGAAAATAAAAAAGAAAAAGATTGCGAATTTCTGAAATGAAATTTAAAATTTACAAATATATTAGTAAAAATAAATAATAGAAAAAACAAATAAACTATAAGAAATAAAAATTCTCACTAGAAAATAGCTTGAGAAAAATTAAATGGGAATTCTCCATATTTTCTTAATAGCAATTTACAAAAAGATACAACTTATTGTGCATTGAAGTTGCCCAACAAAATATTTAAAAGTGTTAGAGTTTCTTAAGATGTGATTCTTCATCATACCATAAACTTGTTAGTACTAATATATTGATTATTGTAATGGATAGCTTATTTTTATCTAAACTATTTTCTTTTTTAAATGTGTAGTTAAGATATTCTCTTAGTTAATTGGTTAATTTGTTACGATAGTATATTAAGGAATAAAAATATTAATTTGAAGTATTTATATATCACATTGTTGATTGAATAATAACATACTCACTTATTCAAGTGAGTGTAGGTTGTATGGTGGGGATGGTATGTTGTCTTCCTCACTACCCGAGTTTGATTCTCAAGCTATGACATGTTTGTGTGGTGGGGATAGTTTGTTGTCTTCCTCCCCACTTGGGTTTGATTCTCAAGCTATCCCATGTTTTCTCACACTATCCCATGTTCATGTGGCAGGGGATGGTTTGTTTTCTTCCTCCCCCACCTAGGTTTGATTCTCAAGCTATGACATGTTATGTTTGTGTGGTGGGGATGGTTTTTTGTCTTTCTCCCCACTCGGGTTTGATTCTCAATCTATGACATGTTCGTGTGGCAGGGATGGTGGTTTGATGTCTTCCTCCCCCACCTGGGTTTGATTCTCAAGATATGACATGTTATGTTTATGTGGTGGGGATAGTTTGTTATCTTCCTCCCCACTCAGGGTTGATTTTCAAGCTACGACATGTTCATGTGGTGGATACGGTCTGTTGTCTTCCTCTCACACCTCAATTGTTGTCTTTCTCCCTTACCTAGGTATGTTATGTTCCCGTGGTGTGGCCTGTTGTCTTCCTCTCACAACTGAGTTTGATTCTCAAACTATGATATAAGCTATGACATGTTTGTCAGTAACACGATTATCTACCTTGATTATCTACCTTGATTCCTTGAAATAGTAGTAGTATCCCTGTTGTCTTCCTCTCACAACTGAGTTTGATTCTCAAACTATGATATAAGCTATGACATGTTTGTCAGTAACACGATTATCTACCTTGATTCCTTGAAATAGTAGTAGTATCCAGTGTTATGTGAAAAATCATCTATCTTAATCCCTTAAAATAGTAGTAGTGTTCAGTATTATGTGAAAAATCATATTTACCAGCCCATTTAAAATAACAAAAAAGATAAAATAAAACAAACCAACAAACCAATCATAATTGTGATTTTTGTTGAATATGAAAAAGATTAAAAATATTTAACATCTTAAAACAATTATGTTAAATATACAAAAGATTAAAATTGTTTTTATCTTAAAATTAAAATTAAAATTAATAATGCAATTAAAAATAATACATTTGAATCTAGAAATCAATAATGAAAATTCTTATAAATTTACTTGTCAACTTTCCTCATACCCATTAAATAGAAAGAAGATTTACAATCAACATAAATTCAGGTTGATAGTGCTGCTCACTGATATGGTTAAAGAAACACGGGAAAATGAATTCATGTTGATGTTCACTCATATGGTTCAAGAAACACTAGAAAGAAATCATTGCCAATTTATATATTTGAATTCATGTTGATGTTCACTCATATGGTTCAAGAAACACTAGAAAGAAATCATTGCCGATTTATATATTTGAAAGTTGTTGCTAAATATATATTAATTTTATAAAAGTGAAAGCTGAAAGATATTAAGATTTATTTTAAATATGGATTTAACCTAAACATAGAGGGATTCAATTTTTTTTATTTGTAATTTTTTATTATCAAAAATTATTTAAATGTTTGTTTTATATAGTTAATTTTTAGATTAAAAAAAAAATTATTTTGATAGATATAAAATTTCAACTTTGATGACTGACAAAAAAGTTACACATTATATTGTGCTGTAGAATGAATCTCTAAACTTAATAATAACTAAAGTAAAAACCAGAAGTTCTTTTCCACTTTGATGACTTACAAACAAGGTTACACATCATACTAACCTGTAAACTGATTCTCAACTCAATAATAACGAAAGTAAAAAAACAAAAGTAAAAACCAGAAATTCTTTTCTACTTTGATGACTGAGAAACAAAATTACACATCATACTGAATTACAGAATAAATCTCTAAACTCAATAATAACGAAAATTAAAACTAAAAATTCTTTTCCGAATTTGGAAAAATATAAGTTTCAAAATAGATGAAATCCAATACACTGACGTTTACAAAAGTCAAAATAGATGAAATCCAACACACTAACCTTTACCTTTGCTTCAAAAGATTTGAAAACCGCAATTCAATTCTAGTGGTATGGTCAGTCTTGAATGCATGACCAAACAGAAAATCAGTATTCATCCCCGTCATCTTCACCATCAGCGTCCGCAGAATCAGCACCTACCTCTTCATAATCCTTCTCCAGAGCAGCCAGATCCTCCCTCGCCTCAGAAAACTCACCCTCCTCCATGCCCTCGCCAACATACCAGTGCACAAACGCTCTCTTAGCATACATGAGATCGAACTTGTGATCGATTCTGGAGAACACTTCCGCCACGCTAGTCGAGTTCGAAATCATGCAAACTGCCCTCTGTACCTTGGCAAGATCCCCTCCTGGAACAACAGTGGGGGGCTGATAATTTATCCCACATTTGAACCCCGTGGGGCACCAGTCAACAAACTGGATTGTTCTCTTGGTCTTAATAGTGCCCACGGCAGCATTCACATCTTTGGGCACCACGTCACCTCTGTACATAAGACAGCACGCCATGTATTTCCCGTGGCGCGGATCGCACTTCGCCATCATGGACGCCGGCTCGAACGCGCTGTTCGTGATCTCTGAAACCGACAGCTGTTCATGGTAGGCTTTCTCGGCGGAGATGACCGGGGCATAGGAAGAAAGCATGAAGTGTATGCGCGGGTAGGGCACCAGATTCGTCTGGAATTCTGTTATGTCCACGTTCAGGGCACCGTCGAACCGGAGGGAGGCCGTCAACGAAGAGATTACTTGGGAAACCAGTCTGTTGAGATTGGTGTACGTGGGTCTCTCTATGTCTAGAGAACGCCTGCAGATATCATAGATTGCCTCGTTGTCAAGCATCACTGCCACGTCAGTGTGCTCCAGGAGGGAGTGGGTGGATAGCACGCTGTTGTAGGGCTCCACCACGGATGTGGACACCTGAGGTGAAGGGTATACTGTGAAACCCAGCTTTGATTTCTTGCCATAATCTACTGAAAGCCTCTCGAGAAGAAGGGACCCCAGGCCGGATCCGGTTCCTCCACCCACTGCGTTGAATACCAGGAAACCTTGGAGGCCAGTGCAGTTGTCGGACAGTTTTCGGATGCGGTCCAGGCAGAGATCCACAATTTCTTTTCCAACTACAGAAAAATTTGTCATTCCAATCGAATTTAGTACAGAAAAGGATTCTAACTGTAAGATAAAGTTATGGAAATATGTATCATTTCAATCAAATTTGCTTTAGATAAAAATTTTGGAAAGAACAGTGTTCCAGAATTTAGTTGGTCAAAAAAAACTATGTTGGCAAATTTAAATAATTGAGAAAATTAGCATAAATTTTCAAATATTTTGTTGAATGGGCTAAAAATTGAAATTTGCAAATTCTAATTGAAATTTGCTAATTCTATTCAACTACTTATTATTATTATCTAATTAAAAAAATTGAAATTCATATATCCCATTCAAATACTATATTATTATTATCTAATTTTAAGGTCATAGCCCAGCTTGACACCAAATTGGTGTATCTATTTATGGAACAAGAAAGTGTATTATTTGATAAATTTTGATTCAGTTTTCAGGATAAGCAATTAGTTGATGAATGAGATGACTCAAAATCCATGGGTAGTGCAAAATGGATTGTTCATTCGAGGATGCTTATGGCAGTACCTACACAAATAGGTGTTGTTGGGATGGTGTCTATACATAAGGAAAGAAAATGGAAAATCATGGTGGAATTGTAAAATTTATCAATTTGCAATTTAAGTTTTTATTTCAAAGGCCTAAAATGCAAAGAAAACAGGAAAGGGAAGAATATGTGATAATATGCTAATTTGTGTTAATGAGAAACCAAGCCTGCAAATTGAGAAACCCCACAACCCAGGGGTTTCTATGCAGTCAAAATCCACACCAACACTTAGTTTTGAACAGGGTGACCTTCTCAATCACATAGTGACTTAATAATACACCCCATCACTACCCACAAAGCAAAGTTTCAATGAGTGACTTAACAGTACACCCAATCACTTAACTATTAGAGCTAATATATATATATATTTGTAAACTTGGTAAGACTACATCTTCATCATGTCTAATTTCTCCCTTCAATGAGATCTTCATTTCCACGAGATTTGAACCAACGGGAACATAATATTTGAATGGATAAAAGAAGATTTCAACCCAAATCTTCTGGTTCAAAGAGACCTTCATTTCCACGGCCATTGCCAATTGAGCTGCCCCAAAAGGACATATATACACATTTATTTTGAAGGATTTTAAATAAATAAATTTAGAATTAGAAAATTGTTTTAGATTTAAATTTCCAAAAAACAATGAGACCTTCAAGAGACCTTCATTTCCACGGCCATTGCCAATTGAGCTACCCCAAGAGGACATATATACACATATTTATTATGAAGGATTTTAAATAAATAAATTTTGAAATAAGAAATTTATTTTAGATTTAAATTTCCAAAAAAAAAGTGAAAGAAAATAGCGAGTGTGGTTTTTTTTGTGAATCTTACTTGTAAAGTTGTTAGAAATTATTAAAATTTCACACACATTTTAAAAAAAAAAAAAAAAAAATTACTTTTTTGTGAATTCCTTCTTGTAAATTGGTTGGAAATTATTCAAATTCACAATAAATTAAAAAAAAATGAATAGAAAATATTGCTCTCTTAGAAAAGTTTTTTTCTTAAATAATTAAAATATTTTTTAGTAACTATGCTCTACATGATATTTTAAAAGTTCATTCTAATTTGAAAAATCATCAACCACCTTATATTATTTTCACAAAATGTCCAAAAAAATTAGGCCTTTCCTCTAAAAAACAATTCCCTGTAAAAATAAGTACAAACAGGTATATGTGTGGTTTGACAGTAAGTCTATTTGGGTGAAGCCTGGGAGACCGTAGTTCAAATCTCATTGAGTACACTGCCCTACTATGATGGATGCTCCAGAGGCTGATTCCCCACCCCCGCCTTGGACCATAAGATCTTAGCATATCGACTTTGCAGTGAGTTAGATACTCTTGGTGTTATAGTGGCAGCTACGAATATTGATCTGGCCTCCCATAAATTAGGACCGGCAATTACCTATTCACCATATAATTAAAAATAAAAAAATAAAAAAAAATACAAACAGCAAGCCTTACCTGTATAATGGCCTCGGGCAAAGTTGTTGGCAGCGTCTTCTTTGCCACTGATAAGCTGCTCCGGATGGAAGAGTTGCCTGTAGATTCCAGTTCTGACTTCGTCGATCACAGTCGGCTCTAAATCCAGAAATATAGCACGAGGGACATGCTTTCCTGCTCCTGTCTCGCTGAAGAACGTGTTGAATGCATCGTCTCCCCCTCCCTTTGATTTGTCACTTGGCATTTGCCCATCAGGCTGCATATAAAAAATACAAATTAATATTTTTTTTTTTTTTTAAATCATAATTTTACTATAAAAATAAAATCACATTTTGCAGATAAATGTCCCCTATGTAGATTTCATAGATCTGTTTATAATTGGCAACATAGATCTGTTCATAATTGGCAAAACAGTTATGGAAACAAGAAAATAATCTATTATATAAAATCACTGTAAAAACCAATAATAGATCTGTTTATAATTGGCAACATAGATCTGTTCATAATTGGCAAAAAAGTTATGGAAAGAAGAAAATAATCTATTATATAAAATCACTGTAATTACCCATAATGTCCAAATCTCTATTATAAATACAAATTATAATTTTTAACACATATGACTTTTTAATGAATAGAACACTAGTGAGATTTTTGCAAATTTATTTCAAACACTAAAATTTCAGAGACTGGAATTGGTGATGAGACTTGTTTTCTTATTGCTTGCTTCTTTCTACACTATGAAAGTATGAGTGACGCCTCCAGAAATTTGTTAATCTTGATCTTGTAATAATATGGGCAGAAATCAATTTTATATTGCTATTTTTATAACTTTTAAATGAATTAATATAAAAAATTAATTTTATGGAACTACTCCCGCAATATTTCAAAATAAAGTGAGAAAAAATAATTACAAATTTGAACATGACACCTTATACTCACATTTTACATTTTCCTGGACAATAGGCTAATTATCATCTCTAAAATTATATACCATGATGATTCAAAAAGGATGGCTGAATAGGTGTGTAAATGGATAAAATTGACCTGGATACCGTGCTCAAGACAGTAAAGCTCCCAGCAGGCATTGCCAACCTGAATACCGGCCTGGCCGATGTGAACTGAAATGCATTCCCTCATGTTTTGTGTTTCAGCAACTAATTTTACCACTGAGAAGACGCGTGCAGAGAAGTCCCTGTCACAGAGAGTAGAGTTACTATTATGATAAACACAGAAGAAGGAGATTTGATGAGAAGAACCTGCGCTTCTTCTTTTATCAGAGTCGCAGATCGTTCGCCTTGATCACCTGAAATTGGGCTGTTAGCCGTTATAACGGCCTTTCCAATATCATCTTAATTTTCATCAATGCTACTTGGAATAGAATGCATTGGAATGTGAAATGCGCCACGTTGACGAAAATTGGGGGCAATTAATTCGATTAACTTCTTTTTCCCCCAGATAGGGACTAAAATCAGTCACGGGTCCGGAAATTAGGGTTGACGAGCCTAACTTTCATTGGTTTAAATATAATATGATTTTTTATTTAATTGATATTCTTATCAAATTCATCATCCTGAGGTGATTCATTCAGATTGACTTTGAGCAAAAAACTAAACTTCATATTTAATAATATTTGGTTGAAGTTTACTCATAAGAGATTATTTGGTTTGTGTGGGGTTTAGGCTTTTAAGGTTACATGTTCAAATTTTATAGGGAGGGGATGAGTTGACCCGCGTGGGGTTTAATCTTTTAAGGTCATATGTTCAAATCTCATAGGGAGGTATTTGGTTTGTGTGGGGTTTAGTCCTTTAAGGTCACATGTTCAAATCTTATAGGGAGGGGTTAAGGAATAGAAGCAATTTTGGGGAATTACACTTTCCAAAAGGCATGAAAGTAAGTCTCAAATAAAGGAGTCTCATATATGAACCACATTAGTTGGTTCAAAACGTAGACCAAATCCTAACAATATGATATATCCAGAAGACTTATATCTAAATGAAAAGTTAGCTTATTATTATTAATAACAAATAAATATTCAAAGGCATAGAGGCAAGAGTGTAAGTATACTTATGAATTATAGCGAGTGATTTTAGGTAACATGGTTATGGTTTTCTAGAATAATAATGATTAGGCAACCCATATATCCAATGTAATGATAAGTGAGTTATGATACATTTTGGCTATCTTATATATATTATAATATATATATATTATATATATATGAATTATTTAAAACATAAAAACAATATGATAATGATGATAGTTAACATCCACTTAAATCATATTTGGTATCTTAAGAAACCTAAGGATTTTTTGTTTTGTTTTAAAACTTTATCTATGTGCTCTAAGAAAAACATTTTTAAATCACCATATTTTTTATTTAAAAGGTTAGAAAGGTCAATTTTGTAATAAATATTTTGAAATTGTATTTTAACATGGATGTATGCTTGGTGTTCCAAGTGTAAAAAATTTTCATCCTTCACTCTCTTAGTGTTGTAAAGATGATAAATTCTTTTGACCCATGACTTTTTAGAAAGGAAGGTCAATTTTGTAATAAATATTTTGAAATTGTATTTTAACATGGATGTATGTTTCGTGTTCTAAGTGTAAAAAAAAATCATCCTTCACCCTCTAACTGTTGTAAAGATGATAAATTCTTTTGACCCCTGACTTTTTAGAAAGAAAGGTCAATTTTGTAATAAATATTTTGAAATTGTATTCTAACATGGATGTATGCTTGGTGTTCTAAGTGTAGAAAATTTCATCCTTCACCCTCTTAGTGTTGTAAAGATGATAAATTCTTTTGACCCATGACTTTTTATAAATTTTCCAACTCCCTACTTCATTGTGGAGCTCATGAAAGTTTGTTTTTATTTGAGCAACCTTAACTTTTGATCCATGACATTTTATAAATTGTCCAACTCCCTACTTCACTATGGAGCTCATGAAAGTTTGTTCTTATTTGAGCAACCTTAATTTTCTTCTTTACGTGAATCAAATAAGAGAGATACTTTTGATTTTCTAAAATATAATTGATTACCTCCTTATCTTAATTTTCAAAATAGAGAGATATTTTTTATTTTCTAAATTATAATTGATTACCTCCTTATCTTAATTTTCTTTTATTACGCTTTCTTTTATCACATTGCAATTCCTCCTTAGATTTATATGTA
Organism: Pinus taeda; assembly: GCA_000404065.3. Taxonomy (NCBI): domain Eukaryota; kingdom Viridiplantae; phylum Streptophyta; class Pinopsida; order Pinales; family Pinaceae; genus Pinus; species Pinus taeda. Next base: position 116,814 of record APFE030922858.1, read on the forward strand.
ATAATATTTTTAATACTATCTTTATTTTGCAGATTGACTTATTCCTTTATTCCCCAATGATTTTAGCGAAGATTTGGCATTTTATGCTAACATTGCTTGAGCCACAAGTGGTTTTAACTAGAATTTGAAGCAATATTAGAAGACTTTGGGCTTCCATGTGGTTTATCTTGTTCTTATACATTAGGTACCTAGTTATGTCTATGTTCTTATGAGAGAATGACTTCAATGATGAGGATAGGATAGGGTATATTGCATTTATTTTTGAGATTACAAGTTACAAAATACTTATGCATTTACTCTATTTTTATCCATGAATATGTAGAGATTTTATAGCCCCAAACATCACAATCATATAGGATAACGAGAGTGAGGAGAATATCAAATAGGAGTTTATTCGTACCCCATAGCCAAAGGTCCTCTCAATTACAATAGTTTACAAGTCAATAATAAGCTTTCCACCCTCCATTTATCCTTCTCTCAATGTTGTGATTCTAGATAACTTTGTGATGAAGATTGATCATAAGATTTCTATATCAAGTCACTTCCTCCAAGTTAACCTTGTGATGAAGATTAACTCTAAGATATTTTTATCAAGTCACTTCCTCAATTTATTGTTGTCTCATAGAAATTAGCATAAGTGATCTTTTTGGATTTAATTATCACAACCTTCATTTTGTTAATGTTATCAATATTAGAGTAGACATCATTGAGAGGTTTTAGTTGTTTGTTGAAATCATAGGGATTCACATAAGAACAATATCATCAATGTAAAAAAGAATGATGATGGCTATAGAGTTAGGTCAACACAACCTACTTTTTTCTGAACAATCCTCTAACTTGTCAATGTATATGCCAAAAAGGGTAGGGGAGAGAGGACAAATATGCTTAACTCTTATATTACAATTAATTTATTTTGACCAACTCTTAGTGTTCTTGAATTTGGTAATAACATACCTATACAAAATTATTACAATATATCTTAACTTGAAAGAACTTTTAGCTCTTCTAATATATTACAAATGTTAATTATAGGTGCTACATCAAAACTTTTCTAAAGTCAATGAAACAACATAGAAGATTCCTTTTATAATTGTGACACTCTTCCACAATGATCCTAAGGGTAATAAGGTGTCCCAAAATTGAATGGTAGCTCTTAAATCTAACTTGGCCTTTAGCTCATATTCTATGGATTTCTAACCATGCACTAATCTTCTTCTTAAATATCCATATAACTTGAATAAAAGGGGGATAACCATAATGATCCTATAATTAAAGGGTTATTTTACCCCCTCTTTTAAAAGAGGTACAATGAGGATTTGAGCCTAGGGTTTAGTGAAGCTCTCCCCATAATTGCTTCATTTCACAATTGCTTCATCCTTGATTCAAGGATTGTTTTTTATTCTAGTATAATTCCATTCATTAACTAAGATCTTATCATTGATTAGAAACATGGAAGATTGGATGTACATGTGAAGAGGGAGGAAAATTCAATCTATAATTCATGTTTCCAACCCTTTTCAACACCTTATATGGACCATAATAATTGGGTGCTAATTTGGTGTCCTCTTTTTGTTTCTTGAGGAACAACTATTTGTATGATTGTAGCTTCAAAAATACCTAGTACCTTGACTCAATTTCCCTTTCACTATGATGTTGATCAACTTGTTTTTTCATCCTATTTTGTGCTATGCTAAAGTTGTTCTTCAATAGTTTGAGAACCTATTATTGGCACTCTATGTGGTCCTCCACTACTTGAACCTTTGCATTTCCTTTCAAAGGTGATGTATCGGATGGAGAATGATATTATAAAGTGCCATAAATGGGGACACTTATTATGTAGTATGGAAGGATGTGTTGTACCACCATTCTTCCAAGGGAGACCACTTAACCCATTGTGTTTTCTTATCATATGCAAAGTAATGAAGATATCAAAATTCTACAAATTTATTCAAAATCTCAATTCACTCTTTAAATTGAGGATGGTAAGATGAGTTGTGAGCAATTAAGTACCCAAACAAGAAAATAATTTAGTCCAAATGTTTTCAATGAATATTAGATCTATATAACTTACAATAAACTTGAGGATTCCAAGTGACTTCTAAATTGTTTCTATGAATGCTATGGCTTTTATACTTTCTTTAAAGGGATGGAAAAGAGTGAAAAAATAGGCATATTTTGTGAGTCGATCCACTAATACCACAATGACATTCTTTCCTTCAAATTTGGTTAGATCTATAATAAAATCCATTCAATCTTCTTCCCAACATTGACCGAATATCACTAAAAATTGTAAAGGAGACCCGGGGTCTTGGTTTTCTCCTTTATTCTATTGGTAATCACACATTTAACCATAAACTTTTGAACATCAGTTTTAAGACCTTCATTGAAAAAATCATTGTTAATCACATGGTAATTTTTCAAGAACCATGAATGTAACATCCCCCATGTTGACCATTACTTTTATAGACATTTTACGTGACTCTAACTCCAACGTCAGAAAAATCATAGCTAATGTAAAATGTTGTTAAGCACTTGATATTTTTTAATTAAAGTTTAACCAAACATGTTGAATGAAGGAACAACCAATGGATTAGAGTCTAAGGGAATTTTCTTGTTTTCCTTACACATGTTGAATAACCATACCTTGCCAAATTTAATGTTGGAGCTGACCATAACTAAGAAAATCTATCCCCTAACATATTTTTTAAAGTGATGCAATTGAATTCGAACTGGTTTAGCAACATAGCTAATAGTTCATTAATGAGAACATACATTTGAATGGGTGGGCCATCCTTGTAGATATAGGGGACAATCATGGAGAAAAAGGCATAGATGGTCCAAGGTAGTGCACATTCTCTATTGTGCAAAGGGATGTGATTGGACTTATACATATACAAACATCAATAGTGAAATTTTGGTTGGCCCACTGGAATTAGGTGGAGGGTGCATTTAGTTGTGCTAATTACCCTGACAATGTTTTGAAGCCACTGAAATATATGTGTGAGACTATGTTGCTAATCTGTTTCTTGAAGGATTGAATTTTAACCACAAATTTCTTCCCTCAAGCTGTCAAACAAATTTTTGCTTGTAATTTTGGCTAATGAACCACTTTTTGCTTGTAATTTTGGTTAATGAACCACTTAGTGTTTTCCATTATAATGGATTCAATCCTCAAAAGGTAAGAAACATGTGTGTACCTTGATTTAGGTGTTACCCTGTGATTAAATCGTGGAGAGTAAGTGAGTCACTACGGTACTTACTGCTAGATAGTAGTTAATGAATCACCTAGATTGTGGATTCCATCTCATGATATTGTTATCAATGAATTGGTTGAAATTATACCTATGCAAGCATCCCTCAAGCTCTGGATCTGGATCGGGGGTGTTCAGCTATAAGAAAGACCGCAGTGCAACTAACCTATGGTTGATTGGAGAGTGGAAGTCCCATTTGCAATTGCTAGTTGAATTAACATACTCAGATAAGTATACTGGTTATGTATATTGATATATGAATGATGATTTATGCTTCATGTGATGATGAGCTGATGTATGTTTCTATATACTTCATGAATGAATGCTTAAATATCTATATATTCATAATTGGTAGTTGCTTATGATAATTTTGGTTATTTGGAATGTTGTGTATTATAAACATTTCTATCGAACCATGTTTACCAACAAAGCAATGATATGGTGAACTATGAACATTTACAAGTATTATTGTAAGGTTTTAAGATTTTCCACTAATTCATAGTTAGGCCTAAAATCCTTCTCAGACCCTTGTAAATATTGTGTCTATCCTGATAGTTCTGAGCTAAGAGACAAAAATTATAGCTAATGAGAATAAATCTATTTGTCGGGATCATTAAGCGACGAGACTACTCGTTGACCACTGTTATTGTTGTTATGAAGTGCCTCCTCTATTGAGCAATGATGATAGGGTAACGATGTAATTTGACATGAAAATGGTCATGTATCAACATCTTCAATTGACGAGACCACCCACCATTGACGAATGGATCTTTGTACTAGCTAGCTTCTATCTAATGGCATGATCATGAGTGTGGTGGCTCAACATCTCATCATCATTTCAGGGCACCCCAAGTCCACTGTGGGTTAATAAGGCGGGGGGGATGGGTCTAAAACAAGAAACCACCATGATAACAATCACTCCAATTTGGTGTAAACTTGATTGCATGGAACCTTGTCCACCACTCGTCGCCCACTGCCCATTTAATTATTTGGTTAGTGTTCAAACACCACGGGAAGCACACAACCAGGTGGTGTGATGTGGATATAGCGCAACAAACTCACTATGTTGACCTTTCAAATACACATGAAGGTAAAGTGGGTGACATGTGCCCAACATAAGGATGTGGCCATCTTTTAATAAGCCAAACTTCAAATGGACATAACATTCAATTTGAGAGTTAGATATATATAAATTTATATCATAGGAAAGCTCTAGATGAGATGGACATGATGGTGGTATCATAATTTAATTATGTCTCCTTTGAGAAGAATAATTTATGTAACCCCATATTTATAACATATCTTGGAGGTCAGGTTAATTATAAAGTAACACCTCCCACATCCTAAGAAAGTAAGTAAAAAGGGGTGGGAGAGAGTGTTACAATGAATGTCCTCTTATAGGGGAAGTGTGAAATAAAAGGAATTTATGTTTGAGGTGGGAATTATTACATAAATATAGGTGATCTTTTATACCCCAACAAATCATTTTTTGACACAAAATTATCAAATGTTCTAATTTTCTTTTTTAGTTATTGAATGATCTTGCATACCTTCTGACCTTGCTTTCATTCTATCCTTACTTATTCCACCCAATCAAATTAGGACATGGAAACATTATATAATAAACTGTTTCATGTAAGTGCAATTATCACCATATTATTTTTTCCTTTTTTTATATATAGTTTCAAAGCCATGACCTAACATCTTTGTGATCCATTTGTATTTCTCTTATGAAGATAATCATTATTCTAATAAATACTTTAAATTATCATTACATGATTTTACCTCGAAAAATATTCGTTTTAAGTAAGGTTTGTCAAGTCATAAAGTGGAGTAAATGATTTCACATTTATTTTTTCAAACCTAGGTAGGTAAACTGTGAGGTGAAACATAACATGTGTAAACTAGCTACTTAACTACTTTCCTTTGTAAAATTCAAAATATAGGTATATCTCAGAGTTGAGTGCAACTTATAATGGTTTTCATATTTCTAAATTTTATTTATGACCTTGTTGAAACAAGATTGTAGATTCAGAGAGATACATCACACTTTCTCACCATATGTTCTTTCTAAAAGAGTAATTGTTTGGTCAAAATTGATTTTTTTTCTGGAGAAAAAAAGCGAAACTTTTTATTAAGCAAATAAAAAGTTACACACTGTTATACACATTGTGCCGACCTGAGAGCACATCATGTTTTTTTGTTGTTCTTTTTTACTGTAAAGGATTAAAACCCAAAATTTTCAGTCCATATGACTGATTGAGGACGATTTCATAGTCCTGTTTACTGTTGTATATTTTGAAACTGTCTAGAAGCAAAACTCCCTTTCGGAGCCTTTTATACATAATTTGAGGATACGAAGAAGAGGCCTCCTTCAAAGAAGGAAAACGACCCCGAACAAAGTGTTGTTATAACAGTAAAGAAAAAAGATCCTGTAACTTGTGTAAATATAAGAGCCTGTCCTGAACATATAAGATAGTTTAAAAAAACTTTCAAAAATGCAGTGCATCAAAAAGATTTGTCCACGGCACTACAACCAGATAAAAGAGGAGCCGAAAGACGCGGTCACTGAGGTGGTGCAAAGGGGGGCTGATGGAAAAGGAGAGACTGCCCCTGACTGTATTCTTCTATAGACCAGCTGCCCATATCTTGTTGTAGGCCAGCCTTAAAAAGCTGGTCTGCTGCTGCATTTTTGTCCCTGTAAATGTGGCAGATGGTAATGCTATTAAACAAAGATTTTAATGACAGAATATCTTCTAAAAGAGGCTTCAAAATCTGATTTTGACATATTGCATTTCCGTTAACCCATTTTATAACATTCATGGAATCCCCGAAAATTTGAATTGACAGAATGTTTCTTTATAGTAACCAGTATATAAGGAGGCGCAAAGCAGACAGCTCAGCATAGTTGTTAGTACCAGGACCCAAACCTACAGAAGCTTTAATGGAGTGGTCATGATTTATATGGATGCACAGACTAGCACCAACCTTGTTATGCTGAGATGCTCCGTCAAAAAAAGCCCATGGAATGTCCTCTTGAATATTAATAGGCTTGTCATGTTTTTTAGGATTTTTAGCTTTAGGGGGCGGAATGGATGAATAAATGGCAACACAATTTATGGCAGTAGTAGATATGGGTATGTCCTTGTCTTGGAACACGCTTTTGTTTCTCGCTAGCCAAACACCCCAAAAGAAAATAAGGGGAAGATTCCTCAGGTTACCCTCTGAATGATTTTGCCACCAATTGCTCCAGGCTTCTTCCAATGGGGCTGATCCCCACTGTGCCTTTATATTTAGCAGACAAACTAACTCCTCCCAGATCTTTAAAGAGACTGCACAGGAAGTAAATAGGTGGTTTATTGGTTCCCCTTCTAATTTGCATAGTGGGCATCTCCCTGGCCCAACAAAGAACCTGGCTTGAAGAATATCCCAGGTCGGGATTTTTCTTTTTAGCATGCACCATAGGAAAATCCTGGTCTTTGCTGGGCATTTTAACTTCCATATATTTTTCGACCACCACTCCGGAGTTCCCCATCCTTTCTTTCCCATTAGGAAAGTGTAACCATCTTTTGGGGAATATTCACCTGATTTTCCTTGCGCCCACATCAGAACATCATGATCGCTTTTTAGCCTGACATTTGAGCGATGGAGTTCTTTGATGAAAGAAGCCCACTCGTTTTGGCATCTAATGTTTAAACCGAGGTCTTCAGCGTTTTTCCAAGCCTGTCCCCATATAGTAGAGTGCCCCACTTTCTCCACCTGATTTAAAGTGAAAATTCCTTTACTGTCAAGATGTCTAAGGAGACCAGGAGATAGGGCAAAAGTTTCATTATAGCCTACCCAGGGATCCCTGCTAATTCTTACATGTCTTCCATCTCCGACTTTCCAAGCCAGACCTTGTTCAATCACAGTGAAAGCCTCTACCGTGGCCTTCCAGATGACTGAAGTATTCTTCTTCTTCTTTTCCTGGCTTCTAATCCAATCTTCCATTGGAATTGGGTCTATATACTTTCTTTTGACCACCCTAGTCCAAAGATTCTCCATCGTGATTAGTCTCCACCCTGATTTTGCAGCCAAGGATAGACTGAATTTAGGGAGTCTCTTGATTCCCCATCCTCCCCAATCTTTAGGCCTAGCCAGCTTGTCCCATGCCACCCAGGGAAGGACAGAAGTTTCTTTTGATCCTGCCTATAAGAATCTACAGCACAACCTTCTGATTTTCTCCATAACTCCTTTGGGGATCCAGGTTAATGCTGCCCAGTAAACAGGAATGGCCAACAAGACAGATTTGATGAGGGTCAGTCTGCCCGCTCTGGATAGCCATTTAAAACTCCAATGTGAGATTCTTGCTTCTAGCTTTGCAATGAGCCAATTCCAATCCTCTTTTTTGTATGCTTCCGGCTTTAGCCAGAATCCCAAATATTTGAAAGGAGAGTCCAATCGCTGAAGGTGGAAAGGAAAGAGATTGGTCATCATGGATCTTTCTCTTCTGTCAAAGTCTACCACACAAACTTGAGATTTTCTTGAGTTTATCTGCATTCCTGTGGCTTTCAGAAATAGATCAAAATGCGTTTTAACTCCTTTAGTTCATTATATGACCCATTAGTGAAAATCAAGATGTCATCGACAAAAAGCAGATGAGTGATGAAAAGATTTATTGCTACCTCTATACCTTTTACCTTCTCCTCCCTTCTGGCTTTGTGGATCAATCTGCTTAGCCCTTCTGCCACTAGAAGGAACGGGAGAGGAGACAAAGGGCATCCTTGTCTAAGGCCCCTTTGGCTTTTGAAAAAAGGGGAGGCAGCTCCATTGATCAAAACAGCGAAACTAACATTTGAGATACAACCCATAATCCAGCTGATGAAAGAGTAGTTAAAACCCAAATGAGTAAGTAACAACCGGATATAAAGCCAGTTGATTCGGTCATATGCCTTGGAAAGATCAATTTTAAGGACTGCCCCCTTCATTTTCTTCTGTTTGACACTATGAATTACCTCTTGGGCTACACCGATGGCTTCATGGATTTTCCTTCCATCTAGAAAACCGAATTGCTCCATCGAGATGTTTCTTGATAAGATAGGGACAATTTTGATAGCTATCACTTTTGCAATGATTTTATAAATACAATTACACAGTGAAATCGGCCTGAAGTCTTCGAAGTTCTCCGATTCATCCTTTTTTGGAATGAGAGCTATGAAGGTTGAATTAAATGGCCTGTAAATTTCTCCTTTCAACCTTGATTCTTCCACAACATCGGTGATCTCTGAACCAATCAGATCAAAAAAATGGAGGAAAAGTTCAATAGTCCAGCCATCAGGACCTGGGCTTTTGTCTTTAGCCATATTTTTCATGGCTGCTTCAACCTCCTCCTTGGAGACAGGGGTTGATAGCTCTTCTGCTTCTTCCTCCTCGACGAATCTTGGGAAACATTGAGTTGTCCTAATGACTTCTGCAATGGTGGCCTCTCCTGGATCTGAAAATATTCTCTGAAAGTGCCTCTGACCCAGGCCCGAGAGATCTGAGAAAGAGATGACTACCCTTCCTTCTTCATCTTTTAGGCTCCAAATGGTATTTACAGATTTCCTACCCTTTGTGAAGTTGTGAAAAAAACTAGTAGTTTCATCTCCTGATTTTAGCCAGATAGCTCTGCTCTTGAGTCTCCATTCTTCTTCCTTTTCCAAGAGAATTTGATTTTGAAGCTTTTCCAAATGAAGGATTCGATCCTTTGAAGCCTGCGAAGAGTAACCATCCGCCTCAATGCTCTCCAGATTCTTCAGCTCCTCCCTGATTTTCAACAGATCTTCATTCTGATTTTTCTGCCTCTCCTTTGCCCAGGACATTGTTGCTTTCTTTAATCTTTTCAGGTTTTCCATAAACAGAAAGCTTTTATCCTCTCTTGCAATCCTATCCGGGTGGACCCATGTTTCCTTGAAAAGATTATTGAAGGATGGATCTTACAGCCAGGAGGAGTTGAATTTAAAGGGGGCAGGGGGTTTAGGGGGAGGGAAGGAGAGCTCCAAAAAAATGGGGAAATGGTCTGAGTTACCTACCTCCTCAACCCATTGCCTGAGAATGGGAACTTTTGTGATTAGGTCCTTAGAAAGCAAAAAACGGTCTAATCTTTTAGTGATCCGGTCCTCCCCAGATCTTCTATTCCTCCATGTTGGCTTGAGTTTGATCGGGGAGGGATCTATAAGATTTTTGTCCAAGAGGACATTGTGGAAGAAATCCGACAGGGGATCCTCCCTGGCCGAAGGGCCCCAAGCCTCCGCCCTTCCTATAGAAAAATTTAGGTCGCCCCCCAAGATCAACATTGAAGAGTTCATCAGAGATTTGGCCAACAAATCAGTCCAGAAAGACTCCCTTCCTTGACAGGGTCCATAGATATTTACAATTAAGAAGGGGTGGGAGAAATCTGGAGAGATAACTTCCATGCCCATAACATGCTTCGTCCCCCATTGGTTGATGCTCTTTATTCTTCCTTCTCTAAACCCAATGGAGAGACCCCCCGAATGGCCTAAGGAATCAATTGCAGAAAAGGACCATCCTGGCAATAAAGATTTTAGCATAGATTCCACCTCTGGACCTTTCCCCAGAGTTTCTTGGAGAAAAAGAATATCAGATTTTGAGTTTAGCAACCAGTCTCTCAGGGCCAATTTCTTAGGCTTACTGGCCAGCCCTCTACAATTCCAAGAAGACATAATAATTTTATAACATATTCGGGGGTCTGCACTGCTCTAAGAACCCCTAGGATAGAGTATTGTTTCCCATTTGCTACATCCAACTTGGCTTTAAGCTTTGCCTTTGAAAGGTTCGATTTCCTCCCCCTCTTGCCCTTGACAGAGTCATGAGAGGTCAACTGTCCTAGGCCTCCAACTGCATCTGACAGCCCTGGCTTTACTCCCATAGATCTAAGGTTATAGGGGCAAGGGGTATGGTGAACCGCAGGGGCAAGAGGGGGCCAATTTATGTCACACTTCAGGTCAAGGGTCGGCATGGCTACAGATATAGGATCCATATCAGGTGATGTCTTTTCTGATACAAAAGCCTCGGGGGGGGCTTCGTTATGCGAAGGTGAAAATTTTGGTGAACAATGCATAGAAACAGAAAGATGATCAGGATATTTGGAAGAAAGAAGAGGGGAACTTGAGCACATACCCTTTTCCTCATCGCGGATTGAAACTTGTGCAGTCGAAGTGACCCTTTCATCCTCCTTCTCAGCTTCTGCCAAATGAGGTTCAGAGGTCTATGCCGCCTCTTGTATCTGGGGTTCTTCAGATATTACCCCATTTTGAGGCCCCTCCGATTCCAAACCGTCAGCGGGCTGTAACGGCGTTCCTTTGTTCACCTGGGAAGCTTGAGCATGGATATTTGCAGGCTCTCTGAAAACTGTGGTCCTCCGAAAGCACCTCCTTCTTCTGAACAGCAGGCAATCCTTTGCAAGGTGCCCATACACATGACAGATGTGGCATCTGAAGGGCAAATGTTCGTAATCCAAGATTTTCTCGAACACATAGTCTTTGTATTGCAGGTTTATTTTTTTCCCTAAACCTTTGCTCAGATCAAGGTTTACCAGGATGCGGGCCATCGCTCTGTTCTTTGTCACCAGAAAGGACATATCTGCCTCCAAGAAAGATCCCAATCTGTTTCCAATTGATTTGAAAACGGCTTATGTCCATAGGAAAGAGGGGAGCCCCAATGCTCTCACCCAAACCGGGAACACATCTGTGTTCTCTTTGATAGCATCAAAGAGTGGACTCCATCGTTTCATTAAGACCGGAATGTTCCCAATGAACCAGTTTCTTGCCAACACCCAATCTGCCGCCTCCTTCTCTTCAAAACGAAACATGAACCACCCTTTGGCTAGGCATTGAGCCTCAAAACGAAGAGGTTTTTCAGTGACAAAGCGTTGTTCTCCCCAAGCCTGTAAAACATCTGGCGAAAATTTCTTACCCCTCGCCCTGCCGACGATGGTGCAATCTGCAACTTCTAGGGTTTCTTCTATAGAGACTTCCATGCCTAGTACTAAGTTCCCCTCAAGTTCCTGAGATCCAATCAGCCTTTGAGATTTCCTTTTTTCCCCTTTTTTCCTTAAATCATCTTCTGAAACCCTAGGCTCCCCAAAACCATCTGACCATTCTGTATCTTCCTGGTTTGTGCCCGCTGGGAAGTCTTCCTCCGGTTGTGACTGAAAATGAGCAGAGGGAGCGTGAACAGGGATCTCGGAAGAGGGCTTCTCAAAAGACGTACCGTCGAGGCCACCCAAATCTCCCACTGAGGAGACATATTGTCCTTCGCATCCTCCCGTTAAAAATTCACCTGAAGATCTTGGATCTCTTGGCAGAGAGACCCTTGAGAGAGGAGGAAACCCTCCAGAAACCCTTTCTTTGCCAGCGCCTGAGGAAAAACCCAAAATTTCTATGTCTTCCAAACCCTTTGAGGGAGGGTTCCAGCTAAGAACAGATTTACCCTTATTCACAGAAAGAAGGGCTCCTATTGCTGAACCATCCGCCTCTGCCTCCTCAGCTGTCTGATTGTGGAAAACATGGTTGCGAGCTCTGAAGACCTCAGTATCATGAGCCCTACTTTGATGCAGAAAAGAAGGGATTTCCTCCTGTGAAGTGAAATCCGGGGTCGGCAGTTTGTGGGCACCAAAATACTGCTCCACACTTTTGGCTAAAGTATCCTTACCCCACATAGACAGAATGTCTTCCAGTGCCAGGTCCAAATCCACCAATTCGTTTGAGTTAACCATGGTTAGGGGACCGTTCCAGGTAAAAACGACAGAAAAATAGCAAGATGTCAAAGCCCTCGCCCTATTTTCTTGGAAACGATAAAACAACAATAGAAAACCGCAGCTTCAAAACTGAGGAAAATTAGCCCCTAGCAACGTGCTAATACCAAACAGTGTCCACCTCCAGCTGTCCGTCATCAAAAGAAAAGTATCCGTGCGCCTGCACCTGTACATCGTGAGCTCTGCTGCAGTTCCTAACCGTGTCCTGTGCGCGGTTCTGCCCGAAACCCTCGCCGCGAAAAGGTCAAAATTGATTTAAGAATGTAATGGAAATGAAATCTATTTAGAATCAACACTCTAATTTATAAGAAAATCCACTCAAATAAGATGACGATTCCTTTTAATATAACATGCATTAGAGAAATTTTGAGGTCTCAAATGGATCTCCTAAGGAATATTATAAAATAATAGTGGAAATAATAAAATAATATCAGATTACATCATCAAATTTTAGAGGGAAAAAAGAAAAAAACTATTTTTTTCAACTCGTATTTTCAACTTATCTCCCCATATTTTTACTCAAATTTTGAGTTGGTTCACTCCTTAGATGAAAAATTTAGTTCCTCATCCAAGGAGTACCCATGTTGCATACTTTCCATGTACCCTATTATACGAAAAATGAGAAATACAAGAAAAAATGTAATTGCAATCACGTTTTTCATGTATTTCTCATTTTTCATGTATAAAGGTCAATCAAAAGTATGCAACGTGGGTACTCCTTGGACGAGGAATTAAATTATGCATCCAATGAGTCCTCTCTCTCTAAATTTGAATAAAACCACAGGGAAATAAGTTGAAAATACAAGTTGAAATTTTTATTTCTATTTTCTAATCTTATGACATTTTTACTCAGAGAATGGTGAATCATCCCCCTTGGTTGACATCATAATCTTGAATCCTATTGGTTCTTGTAAAGTTTTGAGGCCCATTTTAACCTCAAAAGTGTAAAATTTATCAAAAATGTACTACCTTAAAGATTACAAGAATTTTGCATTTGTTAAATTCTTGTAATTACATGAATTATTGTAATTTACTATTTTACCCATTAGCAGATGAAACAATTGCATTTTATAAATATTTATAAATAGAAAATAATAATAATAATAATTTCCACAAAAGACTTTTACATTCAATTTTATCCTTTCATGTAATTTCCTTCATCAAATTGGTCAAAAGCTAAGGATTTAAGGTTCAGATGGATGATATAGGTAAAAAAGAAATTGGCTAAGGAATTCAAACCTTAAACCCAATATCTCCCTCAAGTTCGTATTTTTACATGACCCTTATGCATAAAAATGAAGTTTTATTTTCATTCTCTCACAAAACCTAGTCAAAATTACACTTGTCTGCCATACAAAACATGACCAAAATTGCACTTATTTTTTCTTAGACAACTTCTGCTGCTTGCATGAGGAGGTTAAAATTGGTATTTGAAGGTTCATATCTATCTCCCAACTTTTCCTTTAATCCTTTGATCCTCAACATTAAGTGTTTTTTTTTTTTTTTTTTTTTTTGATGTTGTTGATATTTTCATCATACATATTTATATACGTTTGTTTAAGTGACCTACACTTCTCCTTATTCTTTTGGTATCAGTCCTTTAGTATTTCATTTTTTGATTTTACTACTTCATTCACCATTTCTAACTCACGCATTTCCTACTTCATATTTTTTATCATTTTGTCCATTTTCTTCAATTTGGCTAACAAAGTGTTGATTTTGTGATCCTTAGGGTCCATTCCTTCTTGAGTTTGTTTTTGTGGCAATTGTTCTTCATAGACTTCATGTTCTTTCTGAAATGGATGGCTTTGTTCACTATAGACCTCCTATTGAAATGGTTGTCTTTGATCAATGTAGACCTCCTTAGTGTAATCCTCTTCAGCATAAATCCCTTGTTCCTTTTGAATTTCCTGAGCTTGTTCAACATGCACCTCTTCTAGTGCTTCCTCATAGAAGATCTGAGCTTTAGTTTTAGGTTTATTAGGGGGTTCCTTTGGCTCAATAGTGTTGTATCTCTCCCCATAGGTTTTTTTAATCACTATGCCATTCCCTTGGTTAACTGTCTACATGTTTTTTATGCCACTTTAGAACTGATTTTTCTCTTCTTGCCCAAAGAAGTTGATCCAAAAATATCTAAAGAAGGTGGGGATTCTTTTTCTTGTTGTAATTATTGATCTCCCTACTCATCTCCCCGATTTTGTTCAAGTTGTTGTTGGACTTGAGGACCTTGGTTAGGTTCTCATTTTCTTGCACTTCAGGAGCAGGGTTTACTAGAGTTTCAGGGGTGTTTTCTTAAACCTGCTCTTCCTTGTTGCCTAAGTATACTTCATTAGGTATTTCAAGTACTATTTATTCAACCTTGAGCTCATTTATTTGTAAGAAATCATTCCAAGTTTGGTTCGATTTGTGCAATTCATCTTAAACAAGTAATTTTATCAATCCATGACGATACAATAATATTTCCTTTTTTCCATGACACTTCTAAACCATAGTTGACATTTTCAATAGACTTTTATAACGGAGAAATGGGAAATTATTTTTTTTGGCATTTTCTTAATGTGCTCAAGTAGGTGTATATGGTAAAGAAAAATTTCGTTGTACCTTCCCTCACATGTGACATATCTATGAAGAAAATAAACAATATATTCCCACAGATCCTTAAGCCATTGCCTTGGCATGCATTTTGTCCAATTAACATTTTGGTTTGACCTTTTTAGAATCTCCGTCCATTCTATGCTCTTGATTTGCTGTTCTTTAAACCATTTTTCACCATCTTGTTCTAATCTCATAACCTTAGCTAGGGTTTCCTCTAAAACTGTAAGTCATTTCGCCAGTTTTTGAAATTTCTATGTTGATGTATTGGCAAATGCTTATGTCATTGTTGCATTATGTCCCTAGAATTTTTTGAAGAAGAGGAGTAAACCTTCCCTATGGAAATGTATTATGCATACATGGAACCCTCTAAAATTGATATACTAGAGGGTTCAATTCACACCACCCCTGTGGTGGCCATGTTAACTCCTTTGTCAAAATATGAAAGAAAGCTCACTTCAAATTCTGGTAGGCAATGTAGGAAATAGAGCAGAAGAATTTGACTTACAGGACTTAGGATGATGGTAACATATAAAATGAAACAATTCAAAATAACATTGGTTTAAACGATAGTGATATTTGTAATTATAGTACAAATATCACATCATAATTATCAAATTGTATGGTGGAATTCAGAATAATGAGAGACAATGAGGTTAAAATTATGACTTTGAAATGTCTATGTCATTAGTATTAAACATTACAAAGTAATGCTTTTGTAGAAGAACATGTGACATAATAGGTATGAATATCACATAGAATAATGATGAAAAAGACAACATAGGACTTTTTTAGGTAAAACCAATTATTTTTTAAAAATCTTTTCAATTTAATAAATAAATATAAACAAACCATTTTACTGCATTACCTTTTTCTGAAGTGTTGAATATAAACTTGTTTGGTACTATCATTCTTGGCATGAAAAAATGGAGTAAAATACTTCTTGTTGAGGCTGCATTTTCTATTGAAGCTTGTATTATAGGAAATAATTCGTCAATTGCAAGATTATGACACTTTATTACAAGAAATTGTTCTTCAATTGCAGGATTTTGAAAGAGTGTCATCTTTGCTGACATTGATTGAAATTTATGTTGTTGATGTTGATTCTAATTTCTCTTTGATGTGATCATTGACAGGAGTGATCGGTTATTAAAAATAACCTTTCTTATACAAATAATTGATATATATTCAGGTTAAAAAATCCTGTAATTGATGGAATTTATTGGAAACTTTGTTCTAAATTTTGAAATTACAGGAATCGAAAATATGCATGTTCAGACATTATTGTAATTACAGGAATTTTACGGAAAATTTTGTTTTAAATTCAGGATTTATAAGAAACAATTCACACACTTTATTGTGAAAGAAAGATACCTTTACTGAACGAGATCACTTCCTTGTTGCTATTTACTATAAAGCCATATTATTTACAATTTTATGACACTATCTTGTGGATTTTTATCGAGCCTAGGACAATTAATGCTCACCGATATTTTCAATTTTAATGAGTCTGAAAAAACTTAAAGAAAAATCAACTACTATCTTGTGGATTTTTCTTAAGCCCATGATGGTTGATCCTCACTGGTATTTTCAATTTTAGAGAGTCTGGAAAACTTAAAGAAAACTCTAAGGGGGTTCCTTTTCTGTTAGTAATATACCAAGACCAGATGATAAACCTATATTTGCTAGATGTCCTTCTTATAATTTAATAAGCATAAGAAAGAACAAAATTAGCTCATTACTTTTGAAAACTATAAATTCAGGATGAAAGTGGATGAGAGGAATTATCCCCTTCATCCACAATGTCCACCTCTGCTTGTTGAAATAAATTGGAAATAAAATAATCTTTGGGAACTAGTTGATGGTACAACTTTAATCTATGACCATTTACTATAAATGAGATGTTTGATCCATCAATTGTTTTTACTTCCACAAAACCATTATCAAACACAGTTCGAATTTCATAGGGACCCAACCAATGAGTAGTAAATTTACTCTTGAAGTCTTTAAATCTTGAATAAAACAATAAGTTCCAATCTCCATCTTTGAACTCGTTCTTCTTTATAAATATATCTTGCAATTTAGTTCTTTGATATTGTATAAGAGTGGTTTTTTGTAGTGCATCTAGTTGCATCTCATCTAATTCATTTAACTATAAAACTCTTTGTTGTTAAGCTTTTGACAGGTTTAAACCTAATTATGTTGCAATTTTGAAGGTTTTAATTTGAAATTCAATGGGAAAAACTAATTATTTTCCATTTACCAATTTGTATGGGTTATGACTAGTGGTACTCTTCCATGTTGTTCTACGTGCCTATCAAGTCTCGAGAAGCCTTTCTACCAAATTTGTTGAATGAAGTTGAATAGTCTTTGTCAAGATGCCTTCTGTTATAGCACCATTTACCACCCTTGGTAGATTTGATGCTATATGACATGGCCTAGGGCAACCCTTCCCTACCAGACTTGGTCCAAATTCTAAAAAACAATATTTTAAATCCCATACGTGATTTTTCCATGTATAAAGCACATGTACATGCGGTTCAGCCTATACCCAACCCATGTATATGTGTTAAAACATTAAAAATATATATAATCTCCCTTTTCGGGCGAGGTTTACGGGTTTGACCTGATACCCACCTACTATAGCATGTGGCCCAACTGTTTCCCAATTGAAAAAACTAACTTGGACAAGTATAAATACATCTCCATGGGAAGGCCTAAGGGAGGAGGAAGGATTAGATATTGATATTACAGTTGATTACATCCCTAATCAACTCTGCAGATATCCCTGTGATTTCTGCACTCCCCGTCATAGGAAACCCTTGTTTCCTTCTTGAGATGTTCTTCATCCCTTCCTTACATCCTTGTGTATACTTATGGAGGAGGATTGTTGAGTCCTAGGCAGGACAGATTCGGAGGACGATTTCACTTGGAGCTGGCGAATGACTCAAGTTGTATTTCTTTCGTATTTTCTTTATCTTACTTTAATAAAGAGGCCTTGTCTTGTTCCTGATGATTATGGTCTTTATGTATTAATTTATGTCATGATTTTCTTATAAAATCTCACGTTAATGCTTATATTTTTCTTTCAATTATTTTTGGTGTATATGCTTTGCCTTGAGTGAATTGCAAGTCTTAAATCACAAGGAAGAAGTAGAGTGTTTGGACCCTATGGGAACGACCTCAAATGTAGGACCTACGAGTAAGACCTTCTATACCGACTTTAATTGTTTAAGTATTAGGACTGCATATTTGTATGTCTCTTTACGCTCTATGCACCCCGCTCTATTGGGTTTCTCAACCCAAGACCCTTGGGTGATTCTACCCATAATAGAAGTGGTGACTTCGCTAGGGAAATCATTCTTGTTTTTCCTAGATTGGGTTGTTTCTTCTTGATCAGGGCCTGTTTGATTGATTTCTTTCTTTTATAGTGTTTGTGACCTGTTTTCTTCCTCGGCATCATGTTTGATCTTTTGGATTAGGCCTGGATTTTTTGTTTTTCTTGATTGAGCTTTATATACGCACTTCTCAGAGGATACAGTAGTGTATGAACGCTAGTTTCTTCAAATAGACTCATGTATACGCGAGTTTCCTATGTTTTAGTCATGTATACATGCTTTTGTGTTTTTGCACAGTTGTGTATACCTTATTTTGAATAATTTTTTCAACATATTTGGCCCAGTTAAGGTTATTTCCTCATGATTTTTGCTATTTTCTAGTTATTCATTATCAGTGAAGCTCTGCTTTCTTGCATGTTTTCAGTTTCTAATTTTCTTCTTGTTGAAAAACCTAGTCAACCTAGGGTTTGCTTTTTGAGTAAAGTTTTAGTTTGGGCTTTGGGTTCAAGGCTTCTTGTCGAAGTTCTTGGTTGTTTTGACTTTGTAGAACAAGAAATTGGTTGCAATTTTGTTTATAACCCAAATTTTAGATTGCTTTGCTTTGCTTTTCTTTTTTTTGGTTGAGCTATTTTTTTTCATGGTTTTTGAGTGCCTCTTTGGAGATCTTGAAAGTCTTTCTTCAAGTTATTTTGGTTTGCTGAAGTTATTTATATTGTTTTTCAGATCAATCTATGCAAGTCTGTAATCCTTTGTCGCTTCAAGTTTTATTATATTAATGATGTGCATAACTTGCGAATTTTGAGACTCTTTATGCTTGTTTTTGGTCATGGAATTTTAGTAGTCTTTGTGTTCTCAAAAACTTCTTTGGGTTCTTTAAAAAAGAAAAAGACAAAAACATTGTTCTTTCCTTTCTTTTTCTTTTCATTTTTTGTTTTTGGTTTCTTCATTATTTTTGAGCAATTGTGAACTTGTTTTTATTAGTTTTGCTTGGTTTAGAGGGAAGTTTGTCATTGAATTTGTGTCCTCCTTGTAGTCAAGTTGGCCTATTGATCTTGTGAAGGAAAACATTTGCTTCTTGTATGAGCATCCATAGATTCTTGCACCATCATTATCATTTTCATTAAGATA
Organism: Pinus taeda; assembly: GCA_000404065.3. Lineage (NCBI taxonomy): Eukaryota > Viridiplantae > Streptophyta > Pinopsida > Pinales > Pinaceae > Pinus > Pinus taeda. The sequence continues at coordinate 135,917 of APFE030922858.1, forward strand.
GTTTTCACTGCATGCATTTTAGTCTTTTTGTTAAATTTTGAGTGTGTGGAGCATGTTTTCCGAAAAAAGAAAAAAAGTTGCTTTTACAAGTTAATTCATAGAACCTTATAGAAATCTCTTTTCATCAAAGAAAAATCGCTGCATTTGCATATAGTTAAGTTTTTATTGATTTATTTTGTGTCAAAACACCACAAGTTGCACTCTCATTTTACCCTTGACTTAAAGAACAACCTTTTAAAATCAAGCACTTAATTAAAAAGAACTGGAAAATTGTTTTATTTACATTAATTACATCAACAAGTCTAGCTCTTTAGGGTCTTGGAATAGGTGAGTGGAGAGTTAACTCTCCAAATCCACTCAAACTATTAAATGTAGATGTTGAATAATGAGTGAAATCCAGTGTCATTAGAAATACCCGGAAAGCTCCTTTATATTGAGAGTCAAGCATGAGGGAGAGTGAAGACAAGGAAAGAGAGATACCATCTCTCCTACTTGTTGGATCCCATCCCAAGACTGTTCTACTCAGCTTTTGATACAAACTGGTGTCCATATTTTCTATTCTTAGGGACCACATAGGTAGCTAAGGAGGGGAATCATGTGGCACCTAAGGCAGACGTTGCATCACTTTCATTGGTACTTCTGGACTCCACTTGGCCATTGGCCTATGGATGATAAGGAGTTGGATTCTTGCGTTTGATTTTATATTCCTTCACAATTGACTCAACTAAATTTGATGTAAATTGATCCCCTTGATCAATAACTATCTCTTTAGGTACCCCAAAACAAGAAAAAAATTCTTCAAAGGGAAAATCTATAACCTATTGCTCAATAGATCTTATCAAATCTTTTGGTATTGCCCACTTTGTCACATAGTTTGTGCAAACCAATATGTACCTCTTCTTTCTCGATGCCAGATTAATGTCTCCCACAAAATCTAAAGCCCATTTCTCAAAAGGTTTCACAAGGAATTACACATGAAGAGTAATTTCATCGGCCACAAATAGATGAGCCATTCTTTGACAACTTTCATAGCTTCTCACATATTCTTATTATCTTTAAAGATGCTTTTCTAATAGTATCCTAGTTGGAGAATTTTATAGGTTGTCCCCTTGTCTGAAAAATTTCCACCACATGGCTCATCATGATATGCTTTTAGGATATCTAGCATATCATCCTCTCTAACACATCTCCAAATATACATGTGTACTTTACTATAGAAAATATATCCTTGAATCCAGGAATATTTAGTGCTTTGTCCAATCACTTTATGATTTTCTTTTAATGAAAACTGTGGTGGAAACTTTATTGTAGACAAGTGATTGGCAATATCAACAAAACAAGGCGTTATAACAAAAATTATAAATACATTTCATTGGGAAAACTATCTACTATAAGAATGGTCTCACTAGTATTCTTGATTCGAGAAACGAAATTTGCTACCTGATTTTATCTCCCAGGTCCGTCTAACACCATGATGTTAAATTCTTGCAATAGTAGGAGACATATTGTAATTCCACCATTTATTATTGTGTTTTCATTAAATATTGGATGGCAGAATGGTCAATATGCATAAAGGCTTCATACCTCATAATGTAATGACAAAGCTTAATTATTGCATAAATGATTGCAAAAATTCCTTTTCGATAACAATATAATTAATTTCAGTCAGAGTCATGTTTTCACTAATATAGTAAATGACATATGTTCTTTGTTGTTCTCTTTTCTCTAAAACTGCTCCTATGGTTGAATCAGAAGCATTTGTAGATATGTGAAAAGGTAATTTTCAATTAGGACCTCTTAACACAAGAGTGTTAGAAAGATTTTATTTAAGCATATCAAATGAATTTTGACAATCATTATCCCAATATAATTCAACATCCTTTGCAAGAAGTTTAAATAATGGCGAGGCAATTTTTGAAAAAGTCTTAATGAAGCGCCTATAATACCCTGCATGTCCTAAAAAGATTCTTACATTCCTTTGAGTGGATGGAGTTGGCAAGTAAACAATTACTTCGACCTTATGTGGATCCACTTTAATACCTAAGAAAGATACACGATGTCCAAGGACAATTCCTTGGTCAAACAATAAAAAACATTTTCCATTTCTTAAAGAAAGATTTGACTCTTGATATCTTTTAAGACTTTTTTTAGGTTATCACAAACTTGCTCAAAATTATTTCCATAAACAGTAAAGTCATCCATTCACACTTCTACACAATCATGAATCAAATCAGAAAAAATAGACAAGACTTCCCTTTAAAATGTGGTAGACGCATTACAAAGTCCAAAAGGAAATAATTTCTAAGCATAGGTTCCCCATGGGTAAGTAAAGGTCATTTAGTCTTGGTATTTCAGAGCTATTCTTATCTAATTATATCTATTGACGCCATCGAGGAAAGAAAAATATTTCTTTCCAACCAATTTATCTAGGACTTGATCTATAAAAGGCAAAGGGAAATGATATTTTAGGGTAGCTTTATTATGTTCCTTGTAGTCTATGCATACCCTCCATTTACTATTAGTTTTGGAACAATAACCAAGGGTGAAACCCATCGGTTACCAGATATAGGGTAAATGAAATCTACATCTAATAGTCTATGGAGTTCCTTTTTTACTAATTCTTTCAAGAGAGGGTTAATTCTTCTTTGTGTTTGTCTTAAAGGTAGATGTGATGTGTGCATGTATAAGGATGTATTCCGGGAATATAAATATAATTCCAAGCAAAGGATTTTGAATATTTTTGCAATAATGTAATTAATTGATCTTGTTGGAAATTTTCTAACAAAGTTGATATTTAAAATTTTTCTAGGAAAAATTTCAATGACTTTATTTCAGGAATTTTGATATTGAATGTATAGGAATGACCGATAAATAAACATATTTCAAGCTATCCTCAGTACACATTTCTTGAAAATGCTAACCCAAGGTAGAATGTAAAGAAAAATGTTTAGTTAATAAGGCTTGTTTAGAAATTATAGGAAAGTTTTCAAATTGCCTATAAATTGTAGGAATTATAGATTATTCATAAACTATAGGAATTACGCACTGTTCCAAATTTACAGGAATTGAAAAAATTTTAGATTTCTGATGTTTTTCAAAATTTTACAAGATTTTATGTTGTACATGATGTTTGAGATGACTGGACCCTAAATTACTATAGAAAAATAGAATGAGAAATAAAATTATCACCTTTATTTTAATCAATATTTTCCTTAAGATTCAATGCTTCTTCTGTGGTTAATAAAGACTAAATTATTTCACATCTATTTAATTTTCATCAAACCGATGAACTTTCTTTAATGCATCTTCTATTTTAGCAGGGGGGTATAAATTAATGTTTTTTTTTTCGTCACCATTTGTTATTGTCATGTTTTCAGAACGACAACTGATGTATGCATCAACAGTTGCAACCATGGTCTTCCTAAGATTAAATGATGTCCTCTTAATGTAGATTTTGGTTGAAGGATCACAAAGTCTACTAGATATTCCCAAGAGTCAATAGAAACAATAATGTCTTCTACAATTCTCTCAAGTAAAATATTTGATTTATCAACCAATTGCAACATTGGATTTGTTTTAATGCTATCTATTTCTAGGCTTTCCATGGTTTCTTTTGTCATCGTGTTTATGGTGGCACCTAAATAAATGTGTATTAGGAATAGAAAAAATGTTGATTGATATTATTATAATAAGCGTTTCTAGGCCAACTTTTTTTTCTACAATGATATCAGTACTCATTAGGTTGGCCAATCTACATATAACTTGTATTATTGATGGATCTTGTTTCTTTTTCAAGTTCTCTTAGTGCATAATTCCCTTATCACTTTTCTATAAATTTGTATACCTTTTATTACTCTAAGTAAGGGAGTTTTATAGAAATATTCTCCAATTCATCAATAATATCAAATTCAAGTATGGTTTTTGGTATTTCTTATTTTTTAGGAACCATTCTCTCAGGAAAGGAGTTTTCCTAGAATTTTGATGCTATTCTTGTAAAGGGACAATTTGTGTATTGTTGTTTTTTGTTTTTCTATTTTAACTACAATGTATTCATTGTTTTCTTCAAATATTTTTCTAGTTTTGGATTCACAACTTTACCAGATCACAAATTAATGTCGTGTAACTCTACAAGAGTATATGTTACTTTTATAGAAATTTCTTGTAAATTTACTGGATTTTCCTGTAATTACACAAAAGAATCCTGTAATTTTATTGGATTTTCTTGTAATGGTACTGAAAATTCCTGTAATTTTACTGGAGCTATGAGATATGTGGGAAATGATCTAGATTTTTCATGATAAACATGTTTCTCCATTTGTTTATTCGGATCTGCAACTTGTTGAGAAGGATGTTGAGTAGGTCATGGAGGTGGTTGATTGGATGGAAATTTTTATTGTTGAAGTTGAGTTAATTGTGGTTGGTGAGGAGGATGTGGTTTTTTAGGAAGGGGTGGATATGGTCATTGCTTTTATGGGTATTATAGATATGGTTGTTATTGATATGCAGCTTGAAGTTGTTGTTGGTGTGGGACTTGAAATTGTGGAGCATAAGGATGGGAAGGTACATTTCCATAAGTAACTCCTCTCCAACCCTGTTGATTGGGGTTATTTTGGACTTGTTGTGGAGGCCGTGCTTTCCATGGAATTGGAACATTCCATATATTCTGAGGAATATTATAATAAGGAAGATTTTGTTTATTAGGATCTTGATACATCCCTGTTCTGCATGATTGTCAAGGTCTCTGGGGTACAATGTTGTAAAGTGATTCTACATTTCCAGAGTCTCCTTGGTAAGTTTATTTCAGGTCAGGTAATGTGGTACATTCCTCAATTTTATGTTTCTCTACCCAAATTAAACAAACTCGAATGTTATCTAGAGGACACTCTCTTAATGGAAGTTTCTTTGACATTTAATGTAAAAAATAAACAAAAATGATTCTTCTCTTCCTTTGTTTTCCTAATGTTTAAATCATCTATTGGAGAAGTAAAAGTATTTTAAAGATTAGTTTTGAAACCATCTAACAAGTTTCCTAATTATGCTCTACTACACCTCTAGTAGTGTTTTTGTACTTTGGTAAGGGTATTTCTTTCCTGCACCAATTTTAGTCCTTGGTCTTGCACAAATCATTTATATGTTAATTTGTAGTGAAAATGTCACCAATCAATTAAATTTGAGTTTATATATATCTATAATATCTATATTATATATATATCCTGGCTGCTTTAGTAATATTGCAGACTTATCAGAAAAAATCATGTTGTTTTGATTTCTGCATATTATACAAGAATCTCTTTAGGTAATCTTCTAGGCTTTCGTCTTCTTGTTGCATCAATCGAAATATATCATCCTGAGAATCTCTGGGTTTCCAATTGGGTTAGAATTTCTTAAGAAAATAATTCTTCATATCATCTTAATATGAGATAATACCTTCACCTAACCCCATCAACCAACATAATTTAACTCCTTTCAATGTTGTAGGAAATAAATGTAATTTTTGCGCATTAGTATTATAAGCTTAGTTGTGACATAAAGTATAAAATTGATTTAGAAAGGAGTGAGGGTCTTCAGTTACCCTACCATAGAATGTTGGTAGCATTGATGGTGGAATGTTCTTCATTCAGAATTCAACCCTTGGAATCTCCACAATAGAAAATCCAAATGTTTCTTCCCTGTCATTTTCTTCATCTTCAGGTGGTGGTCCATTCCTTCCTCCACTTCCTTTGCCTCCTCTACCATCTCTTTCAATATGTCCATTACCTTCACCTCATTCTATATTAGATCATCTTTCTTCATCTGCCATACCATCTTTCCATGATATAATGTAGACTATATTCCACCTTATAGGAGGAGAACTAGGGTGTAGTTCCAATTAGATCCCTAATGTATCACTTGTTGTACTTGATCCTTTTTGTGCTTCTATTGAACTATCAAAAAAAAAAAAATCTTGCAATCAAGTTATTATATGGGGGTATAGTATCCATATTTCTTGGAATTCTACCTCTACCTAATGATGTTCTGATAAATCTTCTCTTACTATCTCTTAATCTATAAATACAATATTAAACACAATTGGATTTGTAGGACACACTATGGTGGTGGCGTAGGTTCTTACCTCCCGTATTATATTCCTACTCCCTCATTTTTATTTTTTTTATATTGTAAGGCAGAGTGAAGAGAATTTCTAAATGTTTTTGTGTTTTTTTATTATAAAACAAATTAATTTCCTAAGCACCATTTCATTTACACCTCCTTGGAAATGACACCATAATGTCAAGTTATAAAGTGGAGTAAATGTTTTAACATTTATTTTGTCAAACCCAGGAAAGTAAACAATGAGGTGAAACACACTATGTGTAAATTGGCTACTTAACTACTTTTCTTTGCAGAACTCAAACATAAGTTAAATGTTGAAATATGGCAACAAGAATATTCCAATTTTATTTGTCCTTGAATTAAATTGTGAATTAAAATCGAATTTAGTCTTAACAACTACTTGGAAATAATTAATTTATTTATTTTAAATTAATTAGTTGGAGCAACTCAAGTTAAAAGTCTTTTTGAAGTCATGCAAGAGTTATCCCTTAAATTAAGGAGATAAGATTGAGTTATACTTGAGTTGTAATTAGTTAACTCAGTTTACTAAGTTAAGTCCATTTAAATTAGTTCCAAACTGTTTGAGGAACTAATAGTGAGTTAACAGTCAGTTGATGCATTAATGCACTCAACTAGTGCTACTCCAGTTAACTGGAAATTCCCTCATCAGAAACTCATGCATGTCTATTTTGAGAAAAACCCAGTTGAGATTAATGTTCAAGGACATTGTACTATCAGTTGCATGTGTTTTCTCATGAAGAAAACTCATGCATGAAGTCAACGATTTATCCTTGAGTATTGCACAATTTTGAAGGATTGGTTTTCCACTTGGTAAAGGCAAATCATCCATAAGGAACAATGCAAGGAAATAGGAGCTTGGAGGGCAGAGAGGAAGGCTCGAGAGAAGCCAAGATTGCCTGTGAGCATCTGTTAGGATTGTACTGAGAGCTAGCTAGTTGTGAGAGCTAAGGCTTTGTATAATTCCTATGTATTTACACCATGTATGACAATACAATAATGTGGGGTTTTTAGCTGAGGCTTTCCCCAAAAGTATTTTCATGTGTATTGCGCCATTGATTCTTCTTCTTTTGGTTATATTGTTCAACTCGATTTTTAAGCTTCCACAAATTGATAGTAGAAATAGGTTATAGTATTCTGCTTTGATTTATATTGCATTATCGGGTTAACCTACCACTAGATTTTCTACACTAAGTACAAGTAGATCTCAGAGTTGATTCGAACTTACAATGGTTTTCATACTTCCAAATTCAATCTCTTACCTTGTTGAAACAAGATTGTATATTCAAAGAGTTGCATCACACTTTCTCACTAGATGCTCTTTTTGAAAGAGTAATTGTCTGGTCAAGATGGATTTAAGAATGTAATGGAAATTAATTCTAAGTAGAATTAATGCTGTAAGTTATAAGTAAACTCACTCAAATAAGATGACAATTCCTTTTAATATAGCATGTAACCTTCTTCAATTTATATATCTAATCATTGTTTCAGATATGCTAAATATAATCAACTTTGATGATTTAAATTTAAAACGCAATAAATACTAAAAAATATATAATCTAACTGAACTTTGTTCACTAGCTAGGTTCCATGATCAAATTAAATTATTACAAGAAAAAAAAGCACATATTTATAGGAATTTTGTGTGATTGCAAGATCACTATAGGAGAACAAAACGAGCATTACGGGAATTTTGTGTGATTACACGATCGCTACAGTATACATAACAAGCATTATAGGAATTTCTTTGTGATTACATGAACTACAGGAAAATTATAGGAAATTCATAAACTTACTTGAAAACAGATTATGCACATTTTTTAATTATATAATAAAACTGATAAACATAAATCATTCAAAGTATAACAAAACAAGTAAAATATATAACAAAAGATATGCAACACATACTAGGGGGGGCCTCGGGGTGTATGTTGCTACTGAAACACTCAAAACTTACAGAAAACTATACACCATATTAGACAAATCCTTCCTTCTTATATTAAAAGAAATCAGAAGCTTAATACAAAAGGGTTACCTTTTTCATGGATAATAACTATAGTAGAAGTCTCTATAGCCCATATCTTATTTGTATATTGACTTTTATACAGAAATGTCAATGTTAAACTGACTTGCCCAAAAATAGGGTTAGTTCAAATTTTGAGCCAAAATTAAATAATTACAAAGATATAATAGTGATATTGCATAGATTTTCTCAATCCTTCATAACTCATATGATGACTTATAGGCACAACTGGCTGATTTCCAATTGAAGGAGTGGATTTAGGTAATTTTCCAAAACATCTTACAGGGTTCGCTAAAATAGATATGCCTCGTTGACCAGCCTTTGATTCATGGGTTGCAAGCACCTAAGAAAATGTTAAATAAGTATTCTTCCATTAGATGAAAATGTTGATCGTTCTCCATGTATCAAAGTCATATTAGCTGACGTGAACCTCCACAAAACTTGGACATATTACAAGAATTATGCATTTGTTAAATTCCCATAACTACAGGAATTGTGCATTTGTTAAATTTCCATAACTACAAGAATTCCTGTAATTTACTATTTTACCCATTAGTACTTGAAATAAATGCATTTTATAAATATTTATAAATTAAAAATAACTATATTTTCCACAAAATATAAGGATTCAATTTTATCCATTCACATGATTTCCTTCATCAAATTGGTAAAAAGATAAGGATTTAAGGTTCATATGGAGGATAAAAGGTCAAAAACAAAATGGCCAAGGATTTCAAAACTTAAACACAAAAAGGACAACATTTCCTTTTCAAAAATGGGTTTGAATAACTTCTTTCCTTTAATATGGATACTTTCAAAGGAAAGGGCCCTTCCTTCTCACACTAAATTACAACAATTCGATGTACTAAGGCATCACACTCGACAATAAATATTTTTGTGAAGTTAGGTGTGGCCAAGATAGGAGCTATATATATATCCTCATATTTTCAAAATCTTTAATTACTTATTAAATCAAAGAAATTGTCTCTTTTTCTAATGGTGTTGTTATAGGTGTTGGTATTTCACTATAATTCTTATCAACTTATGGTAATAACCTATTAGCCTTAAGAATCCTCTTAGATTATTCAAGTTTTTGAGGATTGGTCACTCCATCATAGATTTAATTTTGTTAGGGTCTACCTTGGCATCTTCATGAGATACAACATGACCCAAATATTCCACTTCTTAAACTCCAAAGGTAGAATTGGGATTTGCATATAGCGATTGTGCTTCTAATAGTTTAAATACTATGTCTACAGGTTGTACATGCTCCTCCCAAGATTTTTTGTAGATTAGTATATCATCAACAAATATGAACATAAATTTTCTGAGGAAGGGTTTGAAAATAGGATCCATCAAGCTTTGAAATGTTGAAAGTGCATTAGTAAAGCCAAATGACATTACCAAAAACTCATAACTACCTTCATGTTTTCTAAAGGATTTTTTGGGAATTTCTTCTTTCCTTTTTCTGATTTGATTATATCCCAAGAGAAAATCCATCTCAGCAAAATTAAAATTGTTTCTTGCAATTCATTTAATAATTCATCAATGATATGAATATGAAACTTATATTTAATGACCATTATGTTGAGTTAGTTATAATCTGAACATATATTCCATGAACCATCTTTTCTTGTGACCATCAACACTGGTGAAGAGAAAGTAGTTTGCTAGGTAGAATGATTTTGGCCTCTAGCATTTCTTGAATCATGTGCTCAATCTCACTCTTTTCTCAATATAGGTACTTGTAAGGATTAATGTTAGGTGTTACACTTCATGGTTGCAAATGTATAGAATGGTCATGATCTCGAGCAATTGGAAGACCCATAGATATCTCTCCAAGTACCTTGGAATGATTGTTCATAACTTTTTGGAGATTCACTGGAGAAAAGGAGATAAATGTTTGAACATCTAATGAACACAATTGTGAAATTACATTGTGGTGTCTCTTTTTTAGTAATTTTGTCATGTTTTTAGGAGCTTATTAGTTTAAAGGCTTTCCATTTGATACCTCTAAGTCAATTTCCTTTCCTTTCGAGGAAAAACGCATGAAAAGTTACTAAAAATTAAAGACCATTTCCCCCAATGGTTGTAACCATTGGAATCCTAATACCACTTAACCACCACCCATTTATATTATAATCATGGGACTACCCAATAAATAATTCCTCAATTTGAGCTTAATAGTATGGCACTTCCCTAAACAATTTATGGTACCTTCATATACAATCATTACTTGAAACTTTGATGCTAAACATACAATTCAATTGAGAAATTTTGCTACTGTGAAATTGGTGAAGTTATGGGTACTACCAAAATCAATCAACATTTTGAACTTTTTATTTTTGATAAATGATTCTATCTTGAGGGTTTTTGTAGTATTGATGTTATCCAGTGCACAATAAGATATGGTTGGAATAGTTTCCTTGAGTTCTATATCTTGAGATGGTTCCAATTATTGATCTTCTGCCTCTTCAAAATCTATATAGAATAATTTCTTATTATTGCATTAATGCTCACTATAGTATTGTCACAATTGAAAAATATTAATTTTCATCTTATTCCATCCATTTACTAAGGAATTAACCTTGCAGGTTGAGTGAGGTTAGGAGAGGGAACATGGTGCTCTCTCTAGTTTTCAATGACCACTCTTCTAATAGCCATATTTTTACATTCACCTTTTAATTAAATACTAAAATCATGTTCTAAGGATTTAGGTTCAAAGAGACAAACCCCATGGTTGATGCCCCCCTTTAAAGTATCCGTAAAGAAATATAACAAATTATCCTCTTAAATGTTCTTTACCCTAAGACATAGTTTTTGGAATTATTGAATTTGTTCTATAATTGGACCTCTTTGTTGAAAATTTATCAATTAACTAAATAATGCATTTATCTTAATATCCCTATAATGTGCTATTATTTCATCTATAAAATGGAGTGGGAGACATTAAATCCTTTTTCTTTAAAAAATTCATTTATATTAGACGAATTTGATCATTTTCTAAATACAATGATGCAAGGGTTACCTTTTGTAAGGTTGGAACTTTGTGTAAATTAAAAGTTTTCTCCATCTATAATTTCCATGTTCTAAGATCTTTGTTGTCAAATTTCCTCATATTGATCTTGGGAATTAAGTATTTCCTTGGTGTCAAATTGATCCCCCAATGATGTGCATCTTAAAGTTATGAGTAATTGTGACTATGGGATTCCATCCTCATGTTCTCCACATTTATTAGAATAATCCCCAAATTTTATTGAGGTTCAACAATATTGTTATGCTCATTTTCAATATTCCCTTACATCCCAATATTACCTTTAGGTAACCTCTAATCTATGGTATGTAAGAGAATGACTAAAAAAAGTGTACATTTCAATCTAGATTTTGTCTCATATTTTCCATCTTTAATTATATTTATGTTTTCCAATTTTATCAAATTATATTTTTTTACTAACTTATCATTCAATTAATTAATTTGAGTCTCCAATTTGGATAGTTGATTTTGTATGTCTTTGTTTTCTTCATGAGTGAAAGATAAGACTTTTGGAGGTTTAATTCGTGTATTAATTTTTGGAATACTCTTAGCCATGTCGAAAAAAATAATAATGCTCTTATTTTTTCTCTTTAATACAAATTTTGCAATCAAAAGTTACACCAACTGTAAGTTGTGTACCTGTAAAACCCTAATGTAGAGGTTGTCTTGCAACTGACCTTTGTCATGATGTATCTCTAAAAATGTTTCCATTCTAAGTATAAAATCTATCTATGTAGTACTATGATATGTCTTAGGTCTAACAAAAATATGTTGTGACAAACGAAATATATTTTAACCTTCCAAAACTTGTTGATTCTTAGCCCTTTCTAGACAATGAGCTTTTCGGCAATGCAACATCTTTAATATTTCATAGTTACCTCTAAATTTTTTTCATGATGCATTGTGTTTTATATTTTTCCAAAGGAACTGGTGGTGAATCAATTTAGGCTTTCCAAATTTCAAATATGATGGTTCTACCAAGAAGACATATTTGAGACCAATTTTTAGAGTAGTTAAGAAGCCCTAACTTCCATAGGTTATATATAAAAAAAAAACAAAATGATTCAAAAAAAGGAATTTTGATTGCAAGTTCTTCACTATGTCTCCTTAGTATGCTAAAAATTTTACAATTTGAAACTTCTCAAAAAAAATATTTTGAAAATAAAAGGATGACTTATTTGAGACTAATTTTAGGACTAATCACAAACCCTAATTTCCATAGGCTATATTGTAGAAATTATATTGGACCAAAACACAAAATTTTGGGCACATATATCTCACTATTTATTCCCCTCATCACCCGCCAAAAAAAACAAAGTTATAGTGAAATGTCAATATGCCTAGGTTGAAGGAGAAAAACCTTAGGATTATATATTCTTGATACCAAATTTTATGTAACAAACACTAAATTAACCTAAAAATATAGAAAAAAAAAAAAGTGACTTTCCACCTTGATAAATAGATATAATAATGAAATATTAGCCTCTTCTAAGGGGAAACCTACTTTTCCAATAAAATATATGTATAAAGATGAGAGGAGTTAATCCTAAAAATAGGTCTCTTTTGTGCGTGTGCATGTGTGTGTGTGCGCGCACACACACAAGTGCATTTAGGAAACAATGACTACAATTAAAATTAAAGGGTGTAATCAACAATACTAATATAGAAATAGAAATATAACTCAATATCTAGGGCTTTACAAGGGGATTTATGCTTAACATGGGCCTTTGTCTAGGGATTAACAACTCTCTATTTTTTAGTACTTTTTCCTAGTATCCTATGATGTAGTTAGCTTTCCATTTTGCAAACTACTTAGCCCAACCTCTGTCTTATATAGAAAAGATTATTCCTTTGTAGAAATTGTTTTAATGTTATCCGAAACATTGAAGGATTCGTAAGTGTTTTTAAGGTAGGAAATCCAACCCCTCAAAGAAATCATATTGATTTCTTTAAGTTTACAAGTTATAATTTTCCTATGGAATTTCTTAGGATCTAGCTTAGATAGGTGTAAAAGACTAGCGTGCTTTATATACATTACATTTTCTTCCTTCTAATTAGGGATTTATACTTATTTGTCTTGTTGAATTTTAAGAACTCATTAGAAGCATCCCTAACAACCTCTCTAGTGATCTTACACTCTTTATCATACCAAGGGGTTGACTATTTTATTTTCTTTTTTACACAACACCTTGATAGAAAACTTATTAATGGAAAGAATAAGGGTTGTTAAAAATTTATGATAGAAATATTTGGTATTTTCCTTATTTTATAGATATTTAATTCATTATTTAAATCCTTTACAAAAATTTCAACTTTGTATTTGTCAAAGATCAAGTGTTCTCCGTTATTATAATTCTCTTCAATGGGGATTTTGTATATGACAAAGTTTAGAGTTACTAGGGTTGCATGTCTATGATGAGAGTTGGATTCCTAATCATTTATGACATCAAAATTTACTATTTAGTTGTATACGGAGATATTAGATATCACATAATTTATAATATTGTTTCCAAGCCCAAGAATACAAGTCATTTGGTTGTGTAAGGTTTAAACTTTAAAAAAATGCAATGCATCCACAAAATGTTTTTAAACTTAAAAGTAAAACAATGGAAATAACATATTAAATAGAGAGTTACCCTAAAAACTCAAATTAGGAAAACTCCTAATCTAAAACTCTTAATCTATTAACCTAGATTACATTAAAACCATAATTCCTTAACTATAATTATAAAACCATGGGATAAATCACCATGCGACACAAAACTGCTAAGAGCAAAAATTATGTACCAAAAATCGTAAAAAAATGGATGCAAATAAGTTCCCAAAAATGGCTTCTCAAGCGCGGCACCCCCCCGCCCCCCCACCCCATTCCCCAAATGTATACGAATCATTCATGGAGATAATCATGCAAAAAATATAGCACATATCCAAACATTCTCCCACTTGTTGTTTTCTTTGCATAAAGTGGGATTGATATAAGTACACATTCAACAATCCAAGATAGTAATTCTCATTGTTTCTATACACCAAGAGAACTTCTCAATGATCACCGTTGGGCCGAAGAAATAACATCATTTTTTATAGCATGTTACTTAGTCTTTCACTATTTTCCACAAAAAAAACCCTTATAACTATCTCATCCTTGAACTATCCTACTATTATTACATGAATAATCAACCCTTAGAGCTACGTAAGATGAAATAAGGTAAAAGTCCAATATTTTCCTAGTTATATCTATTTTACTTTATAAATTTGGCTCAATTTGCATAAGTTACAGAAATTAACACATTTTGCATCCTTGACAACATTTTGTAGTTGAATCCAAGGTTCAGGTAAACTCCATAGAGGACATATTAACCCGAGCATATAGATAGATGCCAAATCACGCCTACATGGTATTCCACCTACTTGGTGCAAGTGAAAGTTCACTAGTTTATCACAATAGCAAAGTCAAACATTCAATCAAACCTTCAAATGGCACATGCACGAGACCTCTAGACTACTTGGTAACATATTAGAATCTAAAGAGAGTGTGATAAATCTTCAAGGAACAAGAAATCAACTGAATAATGATGTTTCTAATATTAAATATTTCTACAATTCACTTCCTTGATAACAGATCATAGAAATTAGAATTTCAATAGAAATCAAAGACTTAGTTGTCATTCACTAATCAAGTTTCTAGCAATCAGTTTATCAAGTTTTTATTATAAAATGCACTATATATATGCTTCTCTAATAAGAAAAGAGGCATCCATTATCATTATCTTTTCCTTGATTAATATTGGTATTTTTTATCATGTACACAATATTCTAATTCAATAAATTTTTTCCTACTATTATGATTGCACCTAAATGGCAAGAGTACACAATTGGTCATCAAGTTTTCTAAGTAGTCTTAGATCTTGCGCTCCAGCAAGAGCACCTCTTGTTGCGTACGAGAAGTGTAATTTAATTCCTTTTCATTTATCTTTCCTCATTTTTTAGTACTTTTTATTTATACTTCATTTTTCACCATCTCATTTTGTATAATTTCACTCATTTTTTTAGTTGTTTTTGCAAATATAAAGTGCTTGAATAAAATTTAAATAACACAAAATATTTACTAGTCATATTTGCAATTACTTCTTTACTTATGCAAAAAAAATTAGCCTCATAGTTATAGATATGTTAGTATTTATGGCATAACATCACATGCATATTATGGTTCTAAAAATGAATGAATTTTGAGTTTTGCATGAACACATTTGATCGATTCCATTTTCTTTCATAGTTCTTTTCTTTGGTATTTAATGAATTTTTTTGCAGATAATTGTAGTCCATTGAAATGTATTTCATAGCATAAACTTCATTTATCTTTTCATAGACCAGAGTTCATAGAATACACTACCTTCATCTTCCATAGAATATAATTTTATTGTTTTCATAATATAAGATTGTCTTTGCTTTCTTTAGATTATAATTTCAAAGCTTTCATAGAATACATTGTTTCTATTTTTCATACATTAGAAATTGAAAGTTTTCATAGTGTAGATCATTTTATCACTTTCCTCGAAGTCAGTTTATTACTTATATTAGATTCATTGTTTTTTAGATTAGAAATTATTTGTCTTAGAATAGTTTATCCTTGCTTTCTATTGTAGCTTCCAGAGACAACCTCGAATTTCTTACAAGACCAGTGCTTGAAACATCTAGATTTTGTCTGTCTCATATGATTTTTAGGAAGCTGGAGACATCACATATATTTTTGTGCATATTTAGTTATATATATATTAAACAACATGGGGTGGTTCATTCATCTAAAGGCATAAGCCATGTATTTCTAGTACTTCTTCACATATACAACTCACAAAAATATATGTATAAACTAGTGGAGGCTGAGTAGTTCAAGGACTTACAGTTTAATAAGATTTGGCAGATAAATAAGAGAAGATAAGGAGATAGAATAACTCATCACATATAGATTGAAGCGTCAATAATTCTACACTCATCACATAGAACTTTAAGCATCAAGAATTCTACACTTATCTGAGTTACAAGTAGACATAATGGATGAAAGATGATTGGGTGTGATGATTCATGGCGCACAATTTTAAAGATATAATCTCAAAGATCCATACAAGCACTTGCATTAACATGTCAATACAAATGAATCTCTAAGAACATGTGAAACATTTCTAGCAACTATGATTACCTAAAATTAGAGAGGAAAAATTAATAAAATGGAATTTAAACAGGGAGGTAACATATTGTAGTACTCAAAGTAGCAATCACCACCATTTCTTTAATATTCTAAAAGACGCATATCATAAAGTCATACAGTCTTGAAAATAACATGTTGTTCAGTATTTAGGATTCTCAACATTTTTGAAGTGTTGCTTCCCACTATTTATCTGGAGAGGGGAGCATTGAATAGTAATTACAACAAAATATCTTAGTCGAGCCTCAGTTGTCAGATCAACTAGCTGTCTCGGCTTGGGATGGCTTTGTGACCCAAAAAATGACTACAAAAGATTAATTTCTTCATGAAATGGCAACATAGTAAAGGATAACAAAACAAGCCAACAACCAGATGAAAACACCAAAAAAATATATCCATGCCCATCCCTATGATCGCCTTTGCTTCAAGTTGTTGCTTGCATCTACTACTCGAATAATTCATTCTCCAAAGCTGGGAGTGGTCAACTATCGGTTTCATGCCATAGTACAAAAGTAGAGGTCACTTGAGGCAATACTTTGTCTTCCCTCTGCATGGAGCACCATGCTGGATCATCAAGTCCTCCCGAGCTTCTATGTCTTCATTTACTCTGTCAGTGTCGACATAGGTTTCGTGTCACAAGGGGCCTTATAGGGTCAAGCCATGCCGATTTTTGAATGCTCCATATCCTCTCTTAAATGCCTCATCTACCAACCCACCACGCCTTTAAAGTCATGCATTACCTTGTTATGGAGTTATCACATCGATATTTCCCATTAAAATTCCTTACGAGATGGGACATTCTGATTCACTTTAGCCCCTTTTGCTTCATGTGACTAGGGGCTATGAATAGGCGCTTAGTCCTCGGGCACTAGGGCCTTTGGACTCCCCTCTGGGGGTATTTTTCGTTTGTTACATAGAGTCTCGTATATCGGGGGTTTCTAATGCTCGCCTTCGATGCCTCCTCCTCAAAATTGTGATCTCTGATGTGTGATGTGGTCTGGCCTAGTTGAAAAAAGGATGAGGGAGATTCTGCACCCTCTATTTCTTGGGACCGACGAATGTCAATTGGGCCCACCCAGGATATCACAATAAAAAATTTCATAATATCACTTTTGTTTGCTCCTTTTGATACTTGCGATTGCCAAACATCGATCGGGCCCACCCAAGATATCTCAATCGTAAATTTCGTAATATCACCTTTGTTAGCTCCCTTTGACACTTGCGATCACCAATATGTGGGATTGCTTGTCCTTCTCAGCTCTTGGTTCTTCGCTCTTCCCATAACCATCAACTAGCCCCCTTATTGAAGCCCCTTTCCAATCGAAGATTCAGAATTGAGGAATTCTTCATGATGCACAACGCACTATTACCCCTGATCACATGGAACTACCTGAGTGGTGACACATCACCTAGATATGCCCTCTTTGGACCCTTGAAAATGCCAGATCTACATGCCACGTGTCCTCCATACTACCATGTCATGCTAACATCAGCACCTCTGTGTCTTTACCGGATCTAATAATATTTTACCCCATGGCCTCCTAGAAGAGGGAGAAAAAGGTCACCTACCCCTAGTTTTGCGTTGATTTCCTTTGTTAAATGTTTTCATCCCTTTCCATGTGATTTGTACTATCAGCTTAAATCCTAACACTTTTAATCGCAATTGAAACTTTGGAAGGGTGTCATTTGTTTTATCACCGAGTGCAATGCATCGATATTGCAATGTTGTGATTGCCAACATGCCATGTCGTTGGAACCTCAAATATGCCATGTTGCCTGGTCCTCTGATTTACGATTTGTGATATATTCACGAGGTTGTGATCGTCAATCTTCAATTCACCCTGCTGATATGTCTAATCGCTACCTTGGACCTCTAATATTTGCGATCACCGATATGCGGTATCCTTGGAACCTCTGATCTCCGATATCAGTGGTTGTTGGTTTCTCTTACCTCCCCTGCTTTTGCTTTCAGAAAACTCCAATTGTGATTTGCGATATGCTCTCGGACCTTCGATATGCAATTATTTCCTCCATTCAAAGGTGACAACCCCCATCTCTAACAGGCCATATCTTCTGATTCCTAGGTCCATTTGAGGAGTTACATATACTGTTGGAAATCTTATTCCGAGAACTATCCAATGGAGAGGTTCCTATTTATCTTTAAGAGCTTATGTGGTTTGGGAGATGGCTGTAAATTTTCTTCTCTTTCACACCATTTTGATAGCTGAAACAAATTTTGAAGTGAGTGACAACATTGGCTCCACCTGGGGGTGGGGCATTCGATTGCAATGTGTCGAGAGACTACTGATTGAGAACTTCTCTTTTGGGCATTGTTATACAGAATTTATACCTACGGATAACTATATCTTCCCTAAGTGGGTAGTTACACTTAGAACAACTGAAGTAAAGATTTTTTACCTTTTCCTACAATAAACAGATAAGATAAAAGAACCTACTTGTGATCCTTCGCTTCTTTTGATCTCCTTTGAGTTGCTCCCATCACTCCCTCTTAAATTAAATTCACTCAATTGGTACCTGCCAATGTAAACAGAAGATGGAAACAATCAAAGCATATGATATATTTATTGTAAACAAATGGAATCGACAACATTTGAACGTACATTCATCAAAGATATAGACAAAAGTATTGGAAAAGGAATAAACAACTTTAGTGATTGATAGAAGGAGAAGTTACACCCAATGTGGTTTGATCTTATGTCACTCATCCAACTTAGTCCAAGCCCTCATTACACCAATAACAACATCAATCCAACAAAATAACATTACTTGACAATGATTTTAAGTCTCTAAACTAACAATATTTCTCTATAATATCCAAGCTCTCATGGCTCTATGATGGGAGGCCAATTTATAGATGAATGCAAGTGGTTTTGTCATTAATATGGCATTGAATGGTTTTCCGTAATTGGATGATTAGTTTCCATGTTCAAAGGGATGAGAGGATAGAGGATTAGATGATACAAGTCTATCCTAAGTCGAGCTCATCTTGTTAGGATAGGAGCCAAGTTCCTTCTAGAAGGCTCTAGAAAGGAGGAATATACTCAGGATCCAATGAACATTTTGAGTATTCTCACCCAGCGTAGGCTTGAGTGGGCTTAGGTACTCTACAACACAGCCTTGAATGGGGCTACGTGCTCTGCAAAGCACTTACCCTTAACTAGGGGTGTGTTGGTGACCCAAGGAATCACTTCAGCAGGGTTTGAAGTCAGGAAACTCTCATGGATGAAAGCACTCAATGAGGTGGCATGTCTAGGGCATGTAGCAACTGAATTAGGGTTTGATAGACCCTGTTTACATTAATCTGATCTTTGGGAGTGATGTGCCCAAATAGATCTACAACAGTTTCCCCCTAAAGCATGAAGTCAAAAATGATAATGTTGAGTGATATTATTTATGATGTGATGATGAGGATATGAAGTAGATGGTGACCTGCATCAATTACAATACATAATATCATGAAATCTTTGAATTTTTCATGAAATGATGAGGGAAGGCATACCCATGCTCAGCATATAAACTTTTCATTACATGTATATGAATCAAATAATCGTCTACAGATATAGATCCATGATAAGATGACCATCTGTGTAAAGTCATCGTACAAATGATTTAGTACTCTCCTGAAATCGCAGCCCAGATGGATGAAACTAGATCCAGGGTCCTCTATCTAGTTCAATCGTTTTCTCAAGTACGAGTCTAACCATGTGAAAATGTGATCTGAAGTCGAACATGGGAAGGCACCGTCTGATTACCAACCAATGATGTAAGTTGTTAATAGACGTGAGTTAAATCACCAATAATGATAATGATTCTCAAGGTACTACAATACATTTTGCATGGTATGAATAGATGTTTTAATGTCAAACGCCATAGAAAGTATTTCAATGGAAGGCCTGTAATGTCAACCTATTGCTGAAAGTGAGAAACTTGTCATTGATGTATGCAAGCCTCAAGGTACTGGAAGGGTGTTTCTAAGTCAACTTCCTGGATAATGTGATGATGTCGACAAGAAGCGATTCATCAGAGGAGGGCCTTGATGTATCCCCCATCAATTACATGAAACAAGTATAATTATTTTGAAGACAAAATGTGATTGATGACATAATGTTCAGGAATGGCAGTCATGAAAATGAAGGTTTATGAGTATTGCAAAGGATGAAGTCTACTGAGTGACTTCTCATAAACATGTTGGCAACACTGAATGAATTGGCAGCATTGACCCAAAACCAAAGTGATGGATGGTGTGATATACCATAGGTATGATAACCATCAAGCAGATAACCCAACCCAAAGAGTCACAGAGATGAAGTGAAAGTGTCATGTTCAAGAGCGACTTGCTACCATAAAGTGATTTATCCCTTTTCCCATTTTCCCCAGTTATTGCTGAT
>APFE030922871.1:0-16072 GCA_000404065.3 Pinus taeda
TTATTTTTTTGGAATGGAGTTACTCCATAGTTGGTGATTTTAGTTATTCAGTTGTGCATTGCATTGCATCGACGTTAGGACCTACGATATGGAAAGGACAATCTAACAAAGAAATTATCAGGTGAACTATTGTGGTTTCTATTTAGAAGTTCCCTTGGCAATTTTGTTGAGAATCAATGTTATGGTTGAGCACTTTTGGGAGGTTTATTTTCTTATATGATATCATTCCAATTCCTGATATTGGCTCCAGAAGAACAACATTTTATATAATTTTTGTTGGTGAACAAATTGTCCTGGTAACTAAGGACAACCTAACACCACACCACTGAGGATCCTAGATCCTCCCGCTCTAGGTCATAAGGGTTGGCCTCCCTTTCACCACAAGGGGTAGTCCCTAGGGATAATGTAAATTAAATAATTATTCAATTTAGGCAAATAAATAAGGCTAGTTTATAGATATGATGCAAAGAGGTATAAAGTGCGAAGGTCTAGGTGGGAGATACCTATACATCATCTGGTCAATGATATCAAAATGTAACATTCATTATACAACATGGAACAACATTCCAGCAGAACTAAAATAAAGGAAAAGAAATGATTATAGATAAAAGAAAAACAATTAAATGTTAGTTATGCTTATCTCCCATTTATGGTAACACATCATAGTGCTAAATTCGATGCAATATAATATCATGTATTATTATTGATCATTCAATCAGCCAAAGAAGGGTATCAAGGATAAGATCATCGTCCAAAAGTGTATATATTGGTCAACAAACCAACCCTACATAGGTTGCAAATAGACAACCATGACCAAGTCGCTACATAATTTGGTTCACGTATTTTGAGATATAAGCATATGAAAAGAGAATTAAGAGGAAGAAGGAAGTAGACAAAACATAAAATTGATAAACAATATTCACACCAATTGCTGCAACAAAATAACAATGATGTGTGTTAGGAAATTCTATTAACAACAAAAATGTAAATAACTTAATCCTCCTGCCTTTGATAGTATGTATTTCAAAGAGGAGGTAATATTAAATACTGAGAATAGTTAAAATATCGATCATGTCAATAAGCTAAACAACAATATTAATCAATGTATATTACACTAGAAATCAAAAGAAAAAATTTGGAATTTCATACTTCAATTGCATAATTAAAACTTACATAATATCGTATCTTGGCTTGTGCATCGGTTGCAACTAGTTATTAAAATATGAATCTTCTTTCTCTCCTAATCACCCAGCCTCCAGTCCCCTCTCGAATGAGAAAAAAAGGGTTTTATACAAATATTTTGATCATTGTTTTACGTAACTGTCTATTAAAAGAATACACATTTCAAAAATATTTATTTGAAAATAGTTTCCCATCTCTCATAAATGGTTTTTAGTTTCTTTCTTTAACTTTGGAATTGGGACTCCACGCGCATTAGTCTTCCATGAAGTAGTTTATCCAGATTGTAACCCTTCCTTAATGAATAATCTGTATAACATAAAACATGAGTTAGCTTCTTAAATAATGAAACAAATCGTAAATGAAATAAACATATTTCTCTTATCTTATTTCCAAAATTCATTCCCATGATAATGGAGGAAAAATATATTGAAAAAATTAGTTAAATATCTTCAAAATATAACTAAACCCTACATAAATTTTAAGAAATCTTATGAAATTTATTTGAAACAATTGACAACTAAAAGGAATCGATTAATTTTAACATTCAAATAATATGTATGTATCCATTTCAATTCAATTCTTCATGAAAAAATTTTGAAATTAATTTCTCATGAATGTATTGGTGGCTTTCACAGTAAACAATCGTAAATTCTTTAAAAATTTCAACACAATCATATATTGTGGAGTACATTCTCTTTCCTCCATGGTAAAAAACTTTAAATACCTTCAAATTGTAAGAACATATCAAGTTATGAAGTGGATTAGTCATGTGAGAAGATGCACACGTGAAGGTAGGTTAAATTAAAAAACCCTTAATGTTTTTACGCAACAAACATGTAATTGTCTAGAGATGAGCGCCATATTTAATTGATGGTTGATACTTCCCATCACGTGGAGAGTTGGAGGGAGGTTAAATTTAGCCGTAGATCTAAATTCGGATGGAGGGTTCTCACTTCACATCGGGAGGATATTTAATAGTGGATTAACCTCCTTCTTTGACTCGATAGCATCACACGAGTTGAGTGGGGCATCATATGTCAATTGAATATTTAATGTGATAATGTTTAATATGGGCCTGATGCAACACTTGATATAACATTTTCGAAGCCTTTGTTCATTTTAATAAATATTTCAATATTAATGTATTTACGTGATACTCTATTGCATAAAGAAAAACTTCATATTAATAAAAATCATAAGGTGAATTTGGTTGTTGTTCTACAGTGCCTAAACCTTATTTCTTTTTTAATATTTATGTTTTAAAATAATAAGATAAGATGTACTCGAATGTGGTCGGATATAGTATTTCACTTTAGGACAACATAATTAAATTTTAAAGGTGTTTGTTTTGCGCTTAAAATTGGGTAGGGATTCATGATGAGATCAATGGTAATATTATGTGATCTAAAAATAGATATTTGACATTCATGAAAGTCTATTTTCAATATTTATTACATACGTTTCTTTAGGAAATTCAATCCTCCCAAATATATAAGCATTAAGGGGTTTGCATAGTAAAGAATTGGTTTGTATATCTAATTCCCCCATTTTGCGGACAATGTTTCCACAATGTTTCCTTTTTTTTAGGGGTTGTTAGTGATAGCAATAATATTTTAATTATGTTTTAGTTACGTATACTAGTTATTGTTATTTAATCTTTTAGTTATTTTTATTTTGAATTTTTATGTCATATATAGAATCAAAATAATAATTAATTATTTCATATGCATATTTATAGTATGGAATTTCTTCAACGTCACTTAGCTACAAGCCCTACTTATTTTTGTTCTAATCCCTTTACTGATTTACCTTTTGTATTTTAGGGAGTGATTTGAATCATAGGAGCACAATAAGGAGTCAAATGCCAAGGAAGCATAAAGCAACACCCTCAGAGGAGACCTAGTTTTGAGGGTCATTCTGGTGACAACAATTTCCATTCTTATTTTTATAATTGCCTCCACTTTCCAAAGGCACAAGTAGCTAAAAAGTCATCTTTCAACTCTGAAGATTATTTATTGAGATTTTTTGTGGTAAGCCATTTTAATTTCATATGAAATTCCCTTCTTATTAAACCTATTTTGGGGATGAAACAAGTTCAAGCACTGCCATCAATGAACTCTTTGTGTTGCCCAAGTTTTTTTGGGACAAAGTGTGTAGTAGTTTCAGAAGAAAGATTAGTTTGATCTGCACATTTTTATTTTCTTCAATACTTGTTACATAGGGTGAGCCAAAGATGATTTCAATGATATAGTTCATGGTTGGCACCAAAGTTTCAATTTTATACTGGAGTTGTGTCAACATTCCCAAAATTTAGGATACCAACGATTGTTGCTGAAAGGATCCACATGTTCTACACAATCTAATGTTGTTTACCACTCCCAACTCCTAGATACAAAAAGAACAAATATAATGATATAAAGTTATCAAACAAGGTTTGATTTCTTCCAAATCCCAAGGCTGAAAATTGTTTATTTTCTTGATAATTTATGAAAACATGTTCTTTCTTCTTGATCATCACAACTATGGCCCACATATATGCATATTTTTTGTTTCTTTTTTCTTGTATAGTTAAGATTACCTGCGCAATTGTGGTTATATTCCATATAGTGTGAAGGCCCATACAATGATCTATTTTGCTCTCATTTCTTGGTAGACTCTATAATTTGAGATTTTATTTGTTTTATTGAGCCAGTCTCATACTGTTGCACAACATTCCTAAAATTTATTATGTCATTTCTATTGTATGCGTAGAACTAGTTTACTACACTTTTCACTGTTTTTATGTCTTAGTAGTAGTCTTTGGCCTTTGTATTTCAATGATTTTCTTGTTATTGTCATAGTAATCATGTGTTTAATGGAATTGAATTTCCATTATAGGATCTTTTAAAAATAATATATTTGATATCTCAAGGTGAATATTATAGGATATTTTTGTGTTTTCTTTCAAACTTATATGCAAGGTCTCCATTGTTTTCATCATGTTATTGATTGGATAAAGATAACTGAGATGATTTGTTGTGATGCAACCTATTCGCTAGAGCAGCTAAGGAAAACCTCTAACTTTCCCAATACATGAGATATATTGAAGCTAGAACACAGGAAACCAAACATTTCAAAAAATTTGAAAATTGAAATTTGATTATTTGAAGGAGGCTAAAAATTTATGAGGGTGGATCTGGTAAATTTGACTCGTTCAGTTTAATCATGGTTTTTGGATCCATATATATGGGCACCCTTGGTTTTTCCTATGGCATTCATCTCCATATGTAGCCTATTTAAAGGATGATCAAATGCAGCTTAAATGGTCTCAGTGGCCACTGAAAATACAACAGTGGTAAATACAAGAGCCCAATGAATATCAGAGCCAAAGTTATTGACATCATCCTGAGATTAGTAATGTGATGGTATATCCAGTTGTTTGTGGAAAAAGTAGTTTTGGTGCAATGGTGATTTGACATAATGCATGGTGTTGCAGTGGTATGATGAGAATATGTTTCAAATATTTGATGAGGAGGTCTGGTTATATGATGATGATGAGATCAATGAAGGAATAGAGGTCGAGGAAAATGAAAAATAAATTATTTTCTCCAAGAAAAAGTAGAAGTGACAACGCTCGTTACTCTTTTCAAATAGGCATATCATGAAGCAAGAAGAAAGGTTGGAGAGGCAAGGATTGTTTCCCATGCTTAAATTAAAGTTTCTAGATTAGTTGTGGTTAGAGTTTTTGTCAAAGAGGAAAATGGTGGTGCGATAGGCTACATAAATTTTAGAACAACAAAAATAGCTCTCGCCATACAAGTTTGAAATGGTTGGCCACTGCAACAAAACGATCAAATGAAGAAAGGTTCAGAGACACAACTGTATTGGACCAACAGTGTCTCTGTATTGGACCAACAAGTGCGTTGTCATACTAAGTGCATTGAATATGTGATAAGGGATTTTTTTGTTGTGGTTGTGATGCAAGATCATCCCACTTCTGAGTCAAAATGTATTTTGACTAGACTTAGGGGTTTTCATTTACCAAGGGAGTTGGTTCTCTAATAGATTGTAATTATTTGATTAATTGTCTTTTGGACCTATGTCTGTAAGGAAAATTAGAGAAATTGTGAATATTGTAGCATCTACTCTTAAAAGAGAGATATAGAGAATATTTGAAGTGATTTGAGATATTTTAGGTAGTTATATTTCTAGAAATATCTATGGATCTAGAGAATCCTAGAATAGGGGATCATTGAGTACTTAGTGGATCTAGATAGGAATAGTTGAGTAAATAGAGGATCTGAACTTGAATCCATTTCAAAGTCCTACTTGTATAAAAACATGTAATCAAAGTAGAATGATATGATGAAGAATAGAGGTGTGTAGTGTGGATAAGAGGAGATTTTCGAGAGGATTTGAGGGCCGAATAAGGCCTTAAGGCTGAGAAGGGATTTGATTGTAAATCATGTCATGAAGGTTGTTGTAAATTATTTCTACATTAATAGAGGAAGTTATTGGTTTCGAGTATTTTGCAATCTATCATATTAAAAAATGTTTATGATGATGAGTCGAATTTGATATGGGTTTGTTTCATGCCTATGTCAAACCCATGAATGATTAGTGTAGTGGAAGAACAACCTTAAGAGGCACAAAGAAGAATGGATTATTCTTGTATCAGAGTCACAACAGAAGCAGAAGAAATCAACAATCATGAGGAACAATGAGAGATTATCATTACATGGAGCATTGCAACTATGATAGAGTGAGTTGGAAGAAAAATATCAGGAGAGATAGGTGTTGATCATTGATCAATGAAGGATCAATGATCCATTAACTAGAGGATACAGGAGTATTTTTAGAGTACTGAACAATGACTATAAGCATAAGGAAAGATTGAAGACAAAGGACTTATATTAGAACAAAAGGGTGAGAGGAGAGTATAAAGGGAGAAACTAAGTTGAGTTTGAACTAGAGGAGCTGGAAACCACTTAACAAAGCCAGAGGAGTCGAGCACAGAGGAGTGGTGTAATACTTAGTTTTTTTAGAGTCCCAACATAAGTCTGTCACTTGAAAACTCCAAGAGATAGAACTTCAGAAGGAGTCATCATTTAATAGCACTGGCTCGGAGGTCTCGAAGCTCGAGTGGAATTTTAATTTACGAGAGGGAATACCTAAAGGCAAGCATTGGGCTCTGGGATCTAACAATTGGAAGAGAGTTGGACAACAATGGATGGGAAATTATCTGTCGTCCAGATCTATTAAAGCTGGGAGTCATTTGAATTGTGAGAAGGCATTTAGAAGCACCTAGAGCCAGGTGGAATTTATCACGAGATGGATGACAGTTAACAAAAATTATTTCTGTTACTTGAACCAGAAATTGCCCAGGATTTTTGCTATTAGAATTTATTTATAATTTGGGACCAGGGCATAAATGGGGCCGATAGGTGGAGTATATGTGGTGCAATTTAAGACATGAAACAGTGGTCCATAAAGGAAAAGGGATCGAGCAAGAATGAACGGGCTCACATGGCAAGGCCAAGGTGAAGGCCAATAACTATCAAAGGCATGTGGAGCAAGTGGCCTAGTCTGGGTGCTAATTAAATCTACAAGCGGGTATCAAAAAGGTCAGGTTCCTCTTATGTGTTAGGTGGGCCAACGTGAATGTTAAAATTTGGGTACAATTATTTTTGTGAACGAGTTCTTCCATAGTGGTTTTGTTATGGGTTTGGCTATGCATTTATATGCATATTTTGGCTCTAGTGGCTATGTTTAAAAATGATAATAAAATATGGTGGTTTGGTACCCCCATTGCAGACCCTTCCACTAAGTTACAAAATCTTTTAAAAGAGATTTATCTCCCTAAATTTGGGGTTGAAGGAAGTAGATTTTGGAATAGATCTGGGCATTGTGGGTTCGATCGAACCAGATATTTGGCAAGCCTATAATTTTGGCTTGCATAATTTGGCATCAAAGTAGGAGTGCTATGAAAACCTTAGAATAGAGAGTTTGAAAGGAGAAATCAAGGGAGATAACAACTAAAATACTATTTCTACAGTGGGATGAGATGTGATAGCAAAATCAATTAAAGTAGATGAAGGAGGTAAAATTTATTTATGTTTTACACTTTATTTTGCATTTGAATATTGATACCCATAAGAAAAGCGTTAGAGATTTTGGAAGGATAGTGAGCAGAATGTTCTAAGGAAATAGAACATTGAAGAACAACAAAGACTGATAAGAGGACTAAATCATATTAGAGAAACAAAGAATTTGGTTGAAAAGAGGCAATGTGCTCTCGGGGAGGATTATTTTGAAGAAATAGATTAGAAGTGCTTTTGAGCCAAAGGAAAGGTTGTAAAATCTTGTATGATGTTTTTATAATTAACTTTAGTTATGAATAATTATATATGCAGATAACTAAGAGAAGAAGAGTGGTAGCAACTATGACAATTGAAACTGTGACAGAGGAAGGAGAGCATGTAAAGCTCTTAAACTAGATTTTGAAAAGACACATCAACCAAATGAATTTGTTGAAGTAAGGGAAATAAAAGAGAGTGGAGAAGTGAGCAAATGAAAATGCAACAACTTAACAAATTTCAAATATGAGGAGAAGATGTGCTCAAGGAAAGAAGGAGAAGAGGTTGTATTATACAGGACTAGAAAAATAAAACTTCCAACAAACAATAATTGGGTAGAAGTTGACAGAGGCATTTCCACAGTGATTATGGGTAGAATTTCCAGAGAAAGATAGAAAGATAATAAGAGGACATGAAGAGTAGAACTTGGTATTGTGACAAGTGGTAGACTTGTTACATTTTGGGAAGGCTTGTTGAATCTCATGAGTCGACAAAGAGTGTTCACTAAAGAAAGAAGGAATTGCTACTAATGGTAATTTGAAGGATTTTGAGAGGGGAAGTCATAATCGAATAAAGAAAAATTCCAAAGCAGCCTGCATAAGGAGAATGAGTGAAGGGGAATTTGAGAGATAAATGATTGATTTGAAAGATGAATTCAATCATTTGAAGCAGCTTCTATAGGAAATTCAAGAGGACGAGGGGTATGGATGGACAATGGAAAGGAAGGTGAAATGGCATCCATACAGAGGTAGCAAAGGCATAATATGTATGACAGGTTGAAGGAAGAACTCAAAGTAGTTGAGTATGAGTTGATTTTGTTTTAACAAACTTTATTCCTTGATGAGAAACAAGCAAGGAATGTTGAGGAGGAATTCATATATAGTCTGATGGACTATGAAATTAGTTTAGATCAACATGAAGAAGAAGAAACTAATCAACATGAAGGAGAAGAAACTAAGGCATTGAAATAAAATCCTATGTTTGAATCAAACATTTTATGTATGTATACATGATTGGTAAGTGATGATCAACATTTAGTTGATGTGTTTATGCAGATTACTCAAGAAATATAACTTTTAGAAGATATGGTTGAGATAGAGAATTTGTGTGTGTGTGTGTTTGTTAACTATGAAAATGGTGAATTTGATAGGGAAGCTATTATGATTAAGGAAATTAATGTTATAAAGGAGGATGAAACAAAACCATCTCAAGGAGACTATGAAAATATGTGAGATGAGGAATTACTAAATGAAGACATGATCGAAGAGATTTCAATATTAATTGAAAATCCCCTGTCAGAAAAAGAAAGCATAGACAACAATATGCAGTTTTTGGAGGAGTGGCAGATAGAAAAATGCAGTGAAGGATTTTTCACAGAGGACATAGGTAGAATTCAATAATATTTTGTTAAATTTTATGAAGAATTAAATTTCTTGGAAGAGAGGATAGAGAGCCAAAGACTGTATATTCATCTTGTGAAGACAAAGTTGGAGGAATTGGCATTAAAAAACGTTGAGGAGAGAAATACAAAGTGTGGCTAGTGGATTGGCAAGAGATTTATAACTCTTATGTCAGAAGATGAGGACAAAGACAACAACAAATATCAACCGAGGATAGAGGTTGATTAAATAATTGAAGAAATGTGGATTTTGATGAGACAAACATCGAGGAGGAGATATAGCAAATAGAGGAGGAAAAAACCAACAAATAATTGTAGTTGAATGAAGCAGTGTGTATCAATGGAGAAAATGGACAACAACAACACAAAACATGGAAACCTAGAGAATTGAAGACAATAGTACAATAACCACATGCTAAAAAAAGGATTAATTACAAACTAAAGTTTTTGGTTCCGAAAGACTTCATCAACATACACATGGTTAAGAGACCATGATATTTTTCGGTCTTGGGAGTCTGATGCAAGAGCATCCCACTTTCGAGTCAAAATGTATTTTGAATAGAGATAGGGGTTTTCATACACCAAGGGATTTGGTTCCCTACTTGATTGTAATTATTTGATTATTTTTATCCTATATTTGTAAGGAAAATTAGAGAAATTGTGAATATTTTAGTTAGATCTACTCTTAAAAGAGAGATATCAAGAATATTTGAAGTGATTTGGAGAGATTGTAGGTAGTTAAATTTCTACAAAGATTTGTTGATCTAGAGAATCCTAGAATAGGGGAGTTTTTAGTAAATAGTGAATCTATATAAGAATTGTTGAGTAATTAGAGGATTTGAACTTGAATCCATTTCAGAGTCCTATTTGTATAAAAATATGTAATTAGAGTTGAATGATACGACAGAGAATAGAGGTGTGTAATGTGGGTAAGAGGAGAGTTTGAGAGGATTTGAGGGCCGAATAAGGCCTTGAGGCCGAGAAGGGATTTTATTGTAAATCAGGTCAGGAGGGTCACTATAAAATATTTATGCATTAACAGAGGAATTTATTGGTTTTGAGTGTTTTGTAATGTGTCCTATTAAACCTTGTTTATGATGCTGACTAAAATGTGATACATGTGTGTTTCAAGCCTAGGTAAAACTCATGAATGATTAATGTAGTGGAAGAATTACCTTAAGGGGCACAAAGAAGACCAGATTAATCTTGTATTAGAGTCACGATAGAAGTAGAAGAACTGAATAATCGTGAGGAATAACAAGAAATAATCATTGCATGGAGCATTGCAGCTATGAAAGTGTGGGTTGGAAGAATAATATCAGGAGATATAGGTGTTGGTCATTGATCAATGAAGGATCAACGACCCATTAACCAGATGGCACAACAGTCTTTTTAGAGTACTGAACATTGAGTACAAGTAGAAGGGAAGATTGAAGACGAAGGATTGAGATTAGAATAAAAGGGAG
Source organism: Pinus taeda (assembly GCA_000404065.3). Classification (NCBI taxonomy): domain Eukaryota; kingdom Viridiplantae; phylum Streptophyta; class Pinopsida; order Pinales; family Pinaceae; genus Pinus; species Pinus taeda. The sequence goes on from APFE030922871.1 coordinate 10,383, forward strand.
AGTAGAGAGTATAAAGGGTGAAACCAAGTTGAGTTTTAACCAAAGGAGTCGAAAGCCACAAAACAAAGACATAGGAGGAGTTGAGCACAAAGGAGCGATGCAATAATTAGTTTTTTTAGAGTCCAAACATAAATACATCACTTGACAACTCCACGAGATAGTACTTGAGAAGGATATATCATTTAATAACATCGGGTCAGAAGCTTGAAAGCCCGAGTGGAATTTTAATTTATGAGTGGGTGGCAGAGAGTTGGAAAAAAGTGGATGGGAAATTGTATGTTTTCCAAATCCATTAAATCCAGGAGTCATTTGAATTGTGAGTAGGAATTCAGAAGAGTAAACAGTCAGGTGGAATGCGTCACGAGATGGATGACAGTTAATATCATTTTTTTCTGTTACTCAAAACAAAGATAGCCCATGCATTTTTCTATTAGGATTTGTTTATAATCTAGGACCATGGCATAAGTAGGGCTGATAGGTAGAGTATATGTCGTGCAATGGAAGACATGGAACAGTGGACCATATGTGGAAGGTTGAAGTCTGGAACTTATATTAATTTCCAATAGGAAAAGGGAACAAGCAATAATAAATGGGTTCACATGGCAAGGCCAAGGCCAAGGCCAATAACTATCAAAGGCATGTTGAGTAAGTGGACCAACTCAAAATAACTCTAGCCTGGGTGTTAGTTAAATTTTCAAGAGGACATCGAAAAGGTCAAGCTTTGACTTATGTGTTAGGTCAGCGAGCTAAGAGGTTAAAAGCTAGGTGTTGTTCTTATTGTGAATGGGTTCGACCACAATGGTTTTGTTATGGTTTGGGCTATGCATTTATATGCATATCTTGGCTCTTGAGGTTATGTTTAGAAATGATACTTAAATCTGGTGGTTTGGTATCCCCCTTACAAATCCTTCCACTAATTTATACAATCCTTTAAAAGGGATTTATCTCCCTAAATTTGGGTTTGAAGGAAGCGCGGTTTCGAACATATCTGGTACTCTGGCTTCGATCGAACTAGATATTTGGTAAGCCTATTATTTGGGCTTGCATCAAGTTGACTTACATGTGAAATATTGAGTGATGTGAAGCTCCATAATTTCATGCAGCAATGGCTAGAAATTGAATTTATGCATGGTATAAATGGAGGGATTTTTGGTCGAAGATGGAGATGATGCTAGGAATAACATTTAAATGATGAATGCTAGCCAATTAAGCTAAGAAAACTTAAGGTATAAGTCTCTACACTTATGAAGAACAATGTTGGTAAAGAAGAAAGATTAATGTAGTAGGTAGTATATGATGGAATTTCTTGGTGATTATTAAAAGGAAGTATGTGAATGTTTGGCCCACTCTAAATATGAAAAATACGTAAACACAAAATGATCACTGGAATATATTTCCCATGCTTACGTAGGCTAACCATGGTCATAACTAAATAGACCTCATTTCATGATGCTTTGATGCATGACACATTTTTTTTAATTTTTCTCATTTGAGTAGATTATGTGTTTATGGAGTTACATGCCAGAAAAAAAGGCTAAAAGAGGCATGGAAGCAAAAGAATACACAATGGATTGATTTCCCAACATGGAGGCACAATATGAAACAATTGTGGGGTCGGGGGATGGTCAAATTTTGTGTAACAAAGGTTGTGTGGAGTGTGTGGAAGTTCAAGTCAAGAAGAGTCAAAGGTGATTTTCCTATAGTGATAACTAGTTAGAAACAAGTGTGGTGAAAACAAAATTAGCCTACAAGGTGTCTTGAGTCCTCATGTGGGAAGTTCGTGGTTGTGGAATGGAGAAATGGAATGAGACAAGTGCACAAAAAGTTTCTGAGAAGTAAGAAAATTTTAGGTCAAGGTATGGATCAAGCAAGATAAAGAATCTGAGAGAGTAGTTGTATGGAGTAAAGAATGAATATGGAGTAAATGGTGCTAATGTTTAGTGAAGGAGCTAGTGTGTGAAGTGTGAACACCTTAAGGGTTTTGGTCGAAGTTGTGAAATCTTGTTATAGGAAGGTATATTTGCCTAGGATGTTGTAAGACCTAAGTCCTGGCAGATATGTTGCATGAGAGAACACATAGTTGTAAGGCCTTAAGAGCTTGCTTAGGAATACATGCAGTGCAAGTGGTGCATGTAGTGATCAAGCTGTGGAATGAACCACTTGGAGAGGTACCAAGGTGGTAGGTGTACTTGTATCCTGGCTTGATGGGGGGATGTGAAAACTCAGATGAGATGGTTGATGAATGGGATCTGGTCAATCTCCTAGAGTCAAGTTTCAGGGGGGGATTGTTATAGTGGATCTGGAAAACTTGACTCAATCAAGTTACTCATGGCTTTTGGCTTCATATTTATGAGCACCCATGGTTTTTCCACCCATGAGTTGAGTATGGACACCTACTCAACTCGAATCGAATTGCTATATGAATGTTTCCCTTCATCAAGAACAATATCTCAGAGACTATCTACAATAATACATTCCTTAAGAAGGATTCCCATTATGAGATGTAACAACTTTGTGTATGCTTATGTTCCCACCTTAGTTTCTTTTACTTTTGTGTGTTGCATAACTATACTTGACATATAACTTTGTTTGACTAATAGAAAAGTATAGTTAACTGTAATAAATTTTATCTTAGCATAAAATTAGTAACTAAAAGAAATTATAAATAACTATTGAAAATTCTAATAACCCATAAAAACTTCAAACTGCCAATAATGAACACTGAAGAAGGTTATATTTGGAAATCCCAACAGTTACACCTTCTCAAATTTCCTTGCTTCATAACACTAGTAGCACTTGATGTTGTTGTGTTTTAGGGCCCACCCATGTAACATACGCCAATGGTAAAATATTCCACTGAATGAGGTATTTTGGTAGCACCTTATTATTCAAATTTGGATTGTATTTCAATGTGTATGTCGATTGTATTTCATTGTCCTTAAATTTCGCTGGATTATTTCCTTCCACATCCCTCACTCCTATTTGCATTCCTTTGCAGCTCTTGGTGCAATTTCTAGTATTATGATGTTATTATGTAATATATTATATAGCTATCAACAAATGTTCCATTAAAAAAAAATCAAATTATGATTTTTTCATGGGTGGCATTTATTTTTAATTAAAAAAATCATTTGAATTAATGAGTTTTCCATACTTCTCGTAATTTATTGTTTAATACTCATTATAAGATTTTTCATAAGGATATTTGAATTTAATAAAAAGTGTGTTCATTAACATGTTGCTAGAGGTAAATCCCTTAGACAATGAGAAAATGGAGGTGTGAAAGAAAATAAAAAATGAATGACTTAATAGATTAAATGAATGAAAGAAAATAAACAATAGCATTAAATAGATTAGAAAATAAAAAAAATGAATGACTTACATACACATTATAATTATTTGAGATAAACAACAATAATTAGTAAATTTAAAAAGATTTAAAAAATATAAAATTAAAACTATTAATATGAAACTGAAAATATTATTATATATGATAGGATATAATTTTTTTAACCAATGTTAAAATTAATAACACACATTCCAACCTATATAATTATTTAATAGAAGAAGATTTTTAATAAATAATAAAACACTTTACAAGATTGAAGAAGCTTACAGTTCTTGCCCTCATTGCAAACCAGATCACGTGTACAATTCCTCAGGAAATAGGAAATCTCCAATCCCTTCGACACCTAGATTTGAGTAGGAATAATATGTCGGGCACTATCCCTTCTCATATTAGTGGATTGGCTTTACTAGAAATTTTGACTTTATCACAAAACAACTTTACTGGAAATATTCCTAGAGCAATAGGAAATCTCAAAGCCTTGAAATCTATAGATATATCCAATAATAATATCAGTGGGAGGATTCCTAAAACTATAGAAAAGCTCAAATCTCTTTTCCTTATAGATATATCAAAAAATTCATTTAGTGGAGTTTTAGGTAATATAAACTTTTCAAACTCTTTAATGTATTTTTTAGCTCACTCTAACAGTTTTTTTGGAACTTTTCCAATGCCTTTGGACATGTGTGAATTGTTGGATTTAAGGAAAAATCAATTAGAGGGTGAGTTGCCTCAACATATTGGAAATTTTGGAAACTTAAAAGTCCTAAGTGTCAGTTATAATAATTTCCATGGTGGTATTCCAAAATCAATTACAAATCTCACCAACCTACAAGTGTTGGATTTATCCAGCAACAAATTCAATGGAGAAATACCCTTTCATCTTGAGAGACTCAAGGGATTTACAATCAATGTCACATTTTCAAGCCTTGAAGATGAGATTGATGTGCCATTTTCCATTATCATTAAAAGAAGTGAATATACTTTCACATATGTGCTTGCTACAAATACAATAATTGACATGTCAAGCAATAATTTTACAGGAGGAATCCCTGCAAGCATAGGGAATCTATGTAGCTTGAGATTGTTGAATTTATCAGGGAACCAATTGGAAGGACAAATTCCTGCAACACTTAGTAACATATCTACTTTGGAGCAGTTGGACTTGTCCAAAAACAATTTGATAGGAGATATTCCTCAAGAGCTCTCTAAATTGTCAATGTTGGCAATTTTTGATGTTTCCTATAATAGCCTATGTGGCTTAATCCCAACAGGAACACAATTTTCTACTTTCAATGTAGCATCATTTCAAAAGAATAATTGTTTACAAGGGCGTCCTTTAAATTCTTGCAATGTAAAGAAAGCACCCATGGGAGAAGGAAATAGCAGTAAGAGTAATCATATCAAAGTGGGATGGATAAATCATTTGGATGAAAAAATGTCATTATTAGCATTAGCTATGAGAGTTGGGATTGGATTTGGAGGAGTGGTTGCTATGTTTATATTGTGGGAAAGAGCTAGGCATTGGGTGTTGAGTTTACCCCCCAACAGAGCACAAGCTTTCTATGGAGAATATCGACTCCCTACATAGAAAGAATGTAAAGATGTTTTAGTTTGTATTTCAATGTTTTGAAATAAAGATGCTATAGTTTGTATAGTTTGTATCCGACTCTTTCAAAATAAAGATACTTTCTTTACTATTTGAATCTTTCAAAATAGTCAATATATTATAAATAAAATAATTATAAGATATCTAAAAAATAGAAAGAATATATTTTTGTTACTCTGAATTGTTTAAGAGTTAATAACTCAAATTAACAACCACAATTTTTTTTAATTTCCACAATAATTTTCAAATTTTCATAATAATCCACTATCATAAAACCTTTAATAACAATGATAATAAAAAATATTAAAAAAACATTCATATAGCCATTACTATATAATAAATTTTAATTAATTTTTCAAATTATATATATTGATTATCTTTAATAAATAAAAAATATACTATTTATCATTATTATTTTATGTCAATTTTCTCATATTTAATTATTTTATATTTACATTATAAATACCATAAACTCTCTACTTTTACCATCAGCTCTCTACTTCGTTGCTTACTACACTAATCAAATTGACACACAAAAACAGAAAAGGAAAACAAATGAGATTTGACAATTTCTTAGTGGACATTGAACTACTTCACATGTACCATCTTTAAATTTAGTCCATGCCATTGCCCGACATATACTTTGGTGCATTCAAACTTTATATATGTAAAGTTTTTTCGTAAAAAAAATGTGATTCTTGTCACTAGTTGTCATTGAAAATGTAATTTTAAAAA
>APFE030922881.1:0-11410 GCA_000404065.3 Pinus taeda
GTACATCTCCCCAATGGAACACTTTCTTGACACTTGTCAATGCATGTAATGGAGCTGCAATGGAAGAGAAATTAGCAATAAAATTTCTCCAATATTGTGTTGCCCCTAAAAAGATTCTTACCTCTATAACTGTATTGGGCTTGGGTCAATTCAGAATGACCTCAACCTTAGAGGGGTTTATCTTCATATCACCTCCTCCAACAATGTGTCCAAAATACACTAAACAAGTCTTGCCAAATTAACACTTCGACATCTTTAAAACAATAATTCTTTTCTCAAGACATCAAGTACTTTGTTTACATGAATGATATGTTAATCTCTTGACTTGTTAAATATGAGGATATCATCTAAATAGATAATGAAAAGGTCATCTAGAAATGGTATCAATGCATCATTCATTACCCTCATGAAAGTAACTAGAGCATTTGTAAGACCAAAAGGCATAACAAGCTACTCAAACATTCCTTATTTAGTTTTAAATGTGGTTTTCTAAATGTCTTATTCAACTATCCTAACTTGATGATAACCACGTCATAAATATAAATTAGTGAAATACTTTGCATACCTCAAATAATCAAGAAAATAATAAATTCTTAGGAGTGGATAACAATTATTTATAGTGAGTTTGTTCAGTGCATGGAAATCCACACGCATGCACCAAGTTGCATCCTTCTTTGGCAGCAAGACAATGGGTGAACCACATGGCGGAGTAGATGGGCATATGATACCTTTGTCCAACAATTCTTGAATTTTATTTTTGATTTCCATGCTCTCCATAATAGACATGCGACACATGCCAATGATTGAAAGTGGAACATCCTGTTGCAACTGAATCTCATGCTGAATTCCCCTCTTGGGAGGTAACCACTTTGGTTCCTGAAAGATCTCGTCATGCTTGCTTACCACATCAAACAAATAAATTTCAATTTATCCTCACAACCTTCAAAATATTCATAATCAATATCATTATTTTTCTTGATCATGAGAAGCACAAAATTTTTACTTGCATTCACTAGTATATTCATCTGCCCCACATTAACCATAGAAATGTTCAGCTTTTTGCAATGGGCTCTCACTATGTACTCCACCCCATTCTTGAGCAACATGTACTTGTTTTCATGGAGATAAAATATTTCTTTTCTATCATACAAGTAAGGACTACCCAAAATGATTCTTGACATGTCAAGTGGAACTACAACTAACTCAACCTCATCAATCAACTTTAAACTAATGGTGAACTTGAATAAACACTTCCTTGTAACCTGTAAGTTTGCATTGGTAACTATCCAACCCAATGGATATGGCTTATGATGAGGTACAGTTTCAAGGTTTAGTTTTTTAACTAAGTCTTCGTATGATTTGAAATCACTCTTACATGAAACAGCTCTATTCTTGACTCTTCATTTAGAGTTTTGTTTTGACTATGTGATGAAATAGTTATTGCAACAATTTCTTTTCCTTTTGTAACCATGGCTAAAATCTTGGTCTCATCACCAGAATATGAACCAAGGTAATGTTGTGTGGTAGCGATCGTCTTTTGTTTTCCCTTATTGCTTTGTTTCTTCAGCCTTAATTTGAGATACAATTTCCAACCGTGGGCTTCATCATGCCCATATTTGGAACAATGTTTTCATGTGATTTTCTCACCTTCTCTCTTCACACTTTCATTCTTCCTTCCCTTCCATCTGGCATTGCAGAACAAATCACACCAATAGGGCTAAACCCAGATTGCATGGAACATGCCACAGTTGATAAAATCATGGACACACATATCCATAACACTCGCCAATATAGGATCCAACTATATCGAGTTGTCGAAGCATGCCAACTCCTTCGTGAGGGTAAGTGGTTCATGAGGGACTAGGTTCAACAGAAATTTCCTCACCTCATGGCTACTCTACAGGAAATAGGGAACATTGTTTCCTAAGGAGGGAGGAGTGATCATGGTGGATATTGGTGGCCACCCACATATTCCACCTATACCTCCATTCGGTTTCATTTGTTTCCTTATTTATTGCAACACTATTTTTAGTAGTTTTTTGTGTCCTAAACATTCAGAGATGTTTTGACCCCCTAAACAGTGTTTTTGTTTTATGTATGTAGCATATATTGCAAATCCTTTATTACTTGAAGAGATATTTCCAACAAGGTATTGTACATGCGAAATGGAGATAATATGACCAAGTTATGACCTCGGGAAGTTGGTTTCCCAACTAACCCCAACGAGACCCACAAAATCTTGGTGTTCCATCTCCTAGAGTTAGGGTTTCTATTTTTTAGGGGTTTCCCTTGTTTCTCAATCATAAATAGGCCTTTGAGCCCCATTTTAATACAGTTCATAAGTATGTAGCTTCCACATCTTTTCTCAAAGATAAGCTATCATTGTCCCAGCTAGTTTATTTCCATTATGTTTTGTAAGCATATTTTAGTAGTTGATATTAATGAAATGAAGTATTATTTATGTTGTATATTTGTATTTATGGTTTTATTTGTAATTTATCATGTTCCTTTTTAAATTTTATATCAAAGTGGCTAATAGATAACCCTATCAGGTGTTTCTAATGCCAAATAGGAAGTGACATGTCCTTATTCCACCTTTCAATTGATAGGATCCATGTGAGTAATGATGGAGTGAAGGGGGAAAGGATAACTCCATGGTCAAGTGCCATGGTCAAAGGGACAACCTATGATTCCATACCTCATATTAGGTGTATAAATGTGAGGAGGGGTCAATCATGGATGTATGAGTTAGCTCTACTTTTTCTTTTCCACCCCTCTATATACTTTCTTTTACAATTTCCTAGTTGTTTCTTATATTACTTGTCAAAGATAAAGGATTATTTGTATGATGTATAATAGTTATTAATCCTTTTAGGATGGGGAGTTGAGTTTCCATTAAGGGCTACGACATGCAAGGGTTACTGAGTCTTCTACGAGAAAGGGAAACATTGTGCCATGAACTAGGTGATGGCCATATGATAAAGGTAGACCTTATCCTTGGGATTTCCCACATACTAATTTGTAGGTCATCATTTTCATTTTGATTTTTCTTTTATTTTTTGTGGCCATTATATGTTTGTTCCATTTCTTTCAATTACATCGACCTCCCAGGGTGCATTTCGATTCCCTACTTAAGATATGAGGATGTGTGGATGAAAAAATCCAATGAACCAATGGTTAGTTGACCCAAATAAGCAATGAAAATAAGGGCTCGTAGTGTGCAGAGTGAAGTGATAAGTATGGAAAAGGGGTAGATGGGACCTGCTCTCTCAATCATGGATCTCTAAGTATTGCCCCTTCCTAAAGCCATGAGCCATTAAAGGTAGTCCCATTGGACTATGATAAAAATTAACCCCCCATTTAAGGTGATGGAAAAAGACTACAACCAAAACCCGTCTTTCTTCCAAGTCGTCCCATAATACATGTCAAAATGCCCAAACAAAAACAAGTGTAGGCACTTGATTGCATAATGAATAAAGTATGTTTTGATCATAAGCCCACATTCCAACATGTGCTCCTAACAAATGGGTGAGGAATAATATGACTAATCTATATGGAGGACATATGACTAGTACATGATGTCATCCACATATGAATGGTGCATCTTTCTCGAGTTTCATATTTTATTCCTCATAGAAATATTTCAAATTGGCATAGTCTATACTCCATTTCTTGGTCTCTCTACATAAGCTCAGATTATGTCATTAAATGAGAAAAGTGTTTCCCTAATATTTTGAGTACAAAAATCTATTCATCACCATTGTCGGTTGAAGGCCACTTCTGTTTAAAATGGTCATGGATAATGGTAAATATCTCATCCTATTTCTCTCCTCGAACTTGTAAATATCTATGTAAAGATAAAAAATTCATGAAATGCAGGGTTTCTTTATTTTTTTCTACAAACGTTATGATATATGTATTCCTAGACCCTTCAGGTTCTTTAGTCTTCGGTCTGGAAGAGGTAACTATCCTAGAATGATAGTTGTGCTCTTGTACACATTTTCTTCATGTCAGCACAACGACAATTTCATTGTTTGTGGTATTATATGTAATTTACTATGTTGCCTCACGTTATAAGAAACAAGTTAACCATTTAGAGTTTATCAAGCCCTAATAATGCGTTATTTATAAATTATCATGGCATAAATTTGGTGCAATTAAGAAATTTAGGGAGGTCACAACATTGGTTGCTTATATATTGATATATTCTAGTCAGATTATAAAATTCCTTTATTTCAAAGAAAATGTTTAGTCAAAATTTTTGTTTAATATGTTACCATAGTGTCTTAGTTAATGCACACATGAGTTTTTACCCTTCCCTTACAAACATTATTTCCCTATGTCATGTTCCTTCTACCCTTGCATTAGTAACAACATACATAGATAATTTATTACTTTGTTTATAAAGTTGAAATGATAAATTTCTTTACATAACATGTTTTTTTAGAAAATGTGGGCATAATCGGAGGAAGAATAATAGAGGAAGAGAAATACTACTTCCCACATAAAACATGATTTTTGATTGATGGAAGATAGACAATGTTTGTATAATGTGTGTTTTTATATCATGAACACTTTCACATTTAGTAGTTTAGTTTGCAGCCCCAACATCATTACATACACAATTTATATTTCATTATACACTTCTTATATTTCAATATTCATAGTACAACATTATAGTCTCATCTTTGATACAGTTTGATACATATAACAGTTCTCTATACATGTTTTGTTCTCAATAAGGTATTCTTTTTACAACATTATGTTGGGTTCATGGCATGTATGCATGGAGGACTACATGTTGTTGTACATTTATGGTTGAGCTATGTACATATTGATTTTTATGGCTTATATATACATGATGCTAGGAGGCACAAAGATTTTTCTATGGTTATTTGTCTCTTTATGATGCATGCCTTTTAATGGAAAGGAAGATAAATAAAAGGTGGATATGTGATATTTTTTTTTTTATATTTAATTTTTTATACATGTGCACGGTTCACACTTTTATGCTGGTTCTTGATGGATATGGTGTGGCATGAAAGCACAACAATGTTTTTCAGTAAAAATATATTTTCGGGATATTCACTTTAGAGTTTCTTATTATTAAACAAACATTAGAAGTTGGGAAATAAATATAAGTGAACCATTTAATATTGAGGGGACCCACTTGTTTAAAACATTAATAATAAAAGTTAGATTAAATGTAACTCACGCTTTAGAACACTCCATTCACATAACACAATTTATCATAATTAAAAAATAATATTAAAAAACTTCCCAATTAATTGACCTTATTAACTACATCCAAGGCATACAAAAAGGGATGGAATCTATGAAGGAAATAAAATAATACTCCAAGGAGAGTCATGCACCAACATTAATACCTGGCATTTTTTCTTCTAATTTTCTTTCTTTGAGTTAAAGAAGCTAATCTATTGGTGGTAAAAAACTTCTTTCGAAGAAGATACATGAACTAAAAAGAAAATGTATTTAGTTGTTCATATTTTAAAGTAAACTTGATTTTTTTTTGTTAATAAAAATTTTATTGATAAAAGGTCTAGCCTTAATAGCTAGTGCCAATAGCCCTTTATTTTGCAATGAAACCAAGCATATTTAATTATATGAGATTGTCAAGTCCTAATTTATCAAGATTGCTTGACAAAATATTCACATATGATTTATTGGCATTGTTAATATTTAGAATAAAGTCTTACAAAGGGTTTTCACATAACCCTTCTTTATAGATTAGTGTACTCACATGTTTTTTTATACAAGTCAGTGCTTTTTGCCACTCATTTTGCGTATACATTTTCTTGTTTTTCTCCATCATTTGTCATTGAGCATTTATTTTATTTATTTTTGAGCTAAATGTAAGCTATTAACTATGTTTTTGGAGTGCAGTGGCCTCCATATCACTATTTAGTGGGTTATCCAATAATCTTCCACTTCACTTTCAAATTGTTGTTATATATTTTACAATTTATATTTCACATTTGTTTTCATATTCCTATTTTTATTTCATTTTGTGTATTTTATTTAATCTTGTGTGTAATTGTAAATCAAACTATTTATATTGTAATTATATCTCTTAATTCCCTAAATTACTCCATCCTAAATTCAAGCATAAAGAAATTAGGCTTAGTCTGATTATCTCACTTGATTGGTGAGATTCAATGTGTTTATTAGAGAAAGCATAAAAGCTTCTCTCTTGATCAACATATTCAATTTCGCTAATCTGATATAAATATTTTACCTAAGGAACTTATGTATGCCTCCTTATATATTTAAAAATTTCATAGCTTGAAAAGTCCTAGAAAATATGTTACAATAAGCATATGGATATGGCCTATTTAAAATTGATTTTATGATCATTCATAAACCCTAACATCCATAACTAATATCTCCAAACATATTTTAAAACAAAGTATGGAATTTTTACCTAATATGCTACTATATGTCTCCATAGATCTCTAAATATTTCAGTCTAAAACATATAAGAAAATAAGTTATAGTGAGACTTCCAAAGTGGCCTGTTTGAAGCTAATTTAGGAGTATTTTGAAATCTCAAAAATTTTAGAGAAATAAATTTTGAAATTTTTACCATGGGTATATATATATTTCATACCTCTCTCAAAATTTCGTACTTTCAATCTTTTAAAAAAATATGTCCTAATAAAAACATAAAATTGACATGTTTGAAGTATATTTGAGGAGAATTTAGGAAGTCTAATTTCCTTTAATGTGCATGTCACCAAATATATAGAAAACTAATACTTGAAAATTTTTCCACATGCACATTATGATATTTCCTTCTATCTCCTTAAAAAATCACGGTCTAAAATATCTCAAAAGAAAAGTTACTATGAAAATGTGAACATGACTCATTCACTCTACAAACCACGTTTGTGCACCTTCGTTAAAACCCGTGCATATTAGATCTCTTATTTCTTAGATGGTATTCAAACCTCAAACAATGTTTATGCATATTCCAGCTTCTCTTGTGCATATTAGATCTCTTATTTCTTAGATGGTATTCAAACTTCAAACAATGTTTATGCATTCACTAATGCTATAGATTTAAAATAATATTAGATATCTTCTCATTCTTATGGTGTTAGAGGGAGTGAGATATACCATTGAAAAGGTCTTGGAATAATATTTTTGACTATATATCCTATGTTCTCATTAGATATAGCTATTTAGAGTAAAAATATCTTCAAATATAGGGTATCCAAATAAGGCATAAAAAATAGGCATCCAAACACTATTCATTACTTCCGAGTTCTCATCTTGGAACCTTTACCTTCGACATATATACTCTCCCATTTTCTTTGATATCAATCGAAACAATATTTACAATACCCTACACACAACATTCCCATTAGTTCTGAGGATACAACTCTATCTATGCACCAAAAGGACACATTTTTAATATTTAGTATGAAATCATATAGATCTCAAAAAACCTTAAATAAGGATTCATGAACATGAGACACTTATCTGGTTCTACTTGATTTTCCTAGTTTGAAATTGGATCTCACAAACCCTCACTATTTTTCAACCAACCAAAATGCTTCTGGTAAATATTTTCACTCAAAAATTTCCTTTACTCTAGTTTGTGTGTATCCATTGCTTGTTGCATACAAAATTGGTTGCATTCTAGCCATCCTCAACATGAGATTTCATGCGTAAAATTAGTAATTTTCAACTGGATACTTTCCCATAGCCCAGAGGAATGACTTGTAAATTTTCTAACTAGTGCATATACTTATGGAATTTTGGTTGTTCTACCAACTCACCTAATAAGTGGCTTCTTGGATTTGATATATATGTATATGAATTGTAGCTTATAAAAAAATTATGAGTAAAGTTTATTTTAACATGTAACACTTTCCACCTTTCCTTCTTTCACAATGTAAGTTTTTATTAATAGAAAAAACATAATTTCATCATTAAAATCTTTAACAAAATATCCATATTAAAATGTTTCAGCAATACATGTCACAACTAGATTTACAAATTAATATGTAAAAATAAAGTATTACAAATGAGCGCTGCTACCAAAATCATTTCATAATGACTTTAATTTGAACCGTGAGAAAAATTCAAATTTTGTATTAAGCATTTGTAAATAGGTTAGCTACCTAAAATGAATTTCTAAATCATATTTATACACTCATAATATAAACTCTGTATTATATATATTTATAACTATAAATTATAAATAAAAATATAAAAAAGATAATAATAACCTAATAATTCAAAATATTATATCAATTTACATTAAAAAAATATAATTTAAAACTATCTTAAGGCCATTGATATCCCAATTTCTTACATTGATAATCCATATTTAAACATGAAGAATGAAAAGGATAGATGATTTTTTTGCAGTCTTTACTCTCGAAGAGCATTTTCATAAAGTTTCAATTCGTTTTTTTTAATATTTATTAAATCTTAATACTTATACAACTAAATTTATATACTAAAGAATCAATTTTCTCAAATTTAGTCCACTTCAATCGTGTCACAATACATGTATAATACATCTTACTTTATGACGCATCTTATTTTGTGATTATTACCTTATATATTATTATATTATTTGAAAGTGAGTGGTTTCATCGCCGTCAATGTAAATGAAATAAAATAATACTTATACATTACCTATCTCATTTATATCTAAAGTATTAAACAAAAAAATGTTTAAGATTTAAAAAATAGCTAGTTATTTATCAATTTATTCTTTTCATTTTAATAAAGTAAAATGTTATCATTATATGAAATTTAATTTAAAATTAAAAAAATAACTATTTATTTACCAGTTTATTCTTTTCATTCTAATAAAATAAGAAAATGTTAGTATTATACTAAATATATTAAACCATTTATAGGAAACACATTGACGACCTACTAGTATTAAAAGCAGCACTATCAACACATACGCAGCTTCTAAGTCGACTTTGGTGGGAATCTTTTATAAAGCGTCAAATGTTTAATAAAACATCTTTTCATTTTAAGCTCATGTAAGCTTAGTAACTTTAGGGATTACTTCTGCTAAAATCTGGTAGTGTCCTCTAATAGCACAAAATATCTCTAGTGAGTAGGAAAGTATTAGGAAAGTATCTTTGAAAGTGTTTGATCCTATAAGTAGATGAAGTTTGTTTAACTATTTCTTCAGGGTTAAGAATTTATGAATTATGATTTCTTAAAGATGTGATGGTGTGGGTACAATTTTTAACAAGGGAGTCATTGTCGTGGCGGTAGTCCTTGTCGGTTTCCGGTTTTTGTGTAGTCTATAGTTGTTCTATATTTTCTAAAGGCCTTACACTTCAAAATAGGCATTAAAATCTACAGTACCCCGACTTTTTTAACCTGACTTTTAAAGTGAAGCTACTGGTTGTGGGTCCAATTTTTAACAAGGGAGCCATTGCCGTGGCGGTAGTCCCTCCCGGTTTCTAGTTTTTGTGTAGTCCATAGTTGTTCCATATTTTCTAAAGGCCTTACACTTCAAAATAGGCATTAAAATCTACAGTGCCCCGACTTTTTAACCTGACTTTTAAAGTGAAGCTACTGGTTCATCACTGCCGCTGTGAGAGGCATATTAGAACCGATTACACATTAAATTGTGGTTCCGTTTTATATTTCTATATTATCACTTGTAATTGTAAATTGAGTGCACCCTCAATGCCAACAGAATAAGTGTCGTGAAGATTCATTATTTAACGAATTAATTTAATGAATACCACCTTACGTTTTCCAAAGCTCCCAACACCTATAACACATTTAATTAATATGGCAAGTGATGGGGTTATGTTGATTTTTTCGATATGTAACTTCGTAATACATGGTAGCATTCCTAGTCTACCTTGGTCAGCTCGTATATTTTAAATGGTCTGGTTCGTTTTTCTCTTATAATTGATTATAAAATAGAGAGAGGTGAATTAATTTAGGAAAGAGAAAATTATAATATTAAGAAAACATGGATTGTAACAAATATAATTTTATTCTTGGTACATAGTGTAACAATCCGCTGGAAAATGGAACACAATAAAAACCGTGAATCAAGTGTAGGAATTTATGATTATATAAAGATTCATATATTAATCAAACCATCAACATTTACTAAAATTAACTACTAATTACTGTTCTTATTAAAATTTGACCATTATAAATTTTACAACCTGAGATGGAGCCCAAATCTCATGTGCATATAAACTCAAGTATATTACATGGTAACTGGACCAATTAGGAATAGACAGCTGGTATAACATAACAGACTTCAACAATGAACTGTCTATCATTAATATAAAAATTTTCGGAACATTTTATGTCCAGAGAAAGACAAAATATGCCTGTGACGCAGATAAAAAGCCATTATAACTCATTAAAGTATTAAAAAAAAAAATGGTTATTAATAAATATAAATCAATTTACCATTAATGAAACATACATGCTACAAACAGAAACAAATTAACATATTTCCTTTTAGAAATATAAATTCAAAACAAAAAAATTGATTTAGTTTAAAAAAAATCTGAATTCTGGAATATAACATATATTACTGTAATGGGAAAAACGCACACAAAGGTCACAAAAGAAATGATAGTACCAGAATAAGTTATATACTAAATTATGAGTAGTAGAAAATAGACAGAGTCGACAACTAATCTCTAGCATTACTAGAATCTCATTTTAAATTGATGTCAGATACAAGCGAGAGTCATAAACATAGTCTACTAACACAGCGAATCAAATAATGCCATTAGGCCAGCTTGTGACCTGGCTAGAGATGGAAAGAAGGAACGGTTCAATCGTCATCTTATAATACAAAATATTTATAAAAATTAAAAGAGATCGACAAAGTGAACCTAGCAAATACCTCGCATGTAATTTCTAGCTAGACATTGACAGAACATACGCAATTATAAAACCTGGGACATGACTCAGAGTCTTCCATAGATAAGGAAGAAAAAAAATTGAAACATAATTATAATATGAAGGCATAATTGCGCTTCATTCAGAATTGTTTCCAACAGAAAACGTTGGGGACATTAAATAGTCAGGAAACTGAATAATTTCGAAGACAATTCAGATGATATTCCACTCCAAATGAGATGTAGGTATGTAGAAACAATGCTCTCCATTACTAGAGAAGGAATCGACCTGAATCATCACAAGCAGGTGAGAGACAACCATTAGGAGCACCAAAACCATGACAATGAGTTGCAAAGCCAAACCCCGAGCATAGGGGAGATATCTACATATGGATGCGCAAAGGAAACTGATTAATATAAGGATAAGAATATCCAATCGATTTGTAACTGCAGAACAAAGAAAAAACAGTACAAGGGCTAAGGTATACCTGCCAAACGAAGAGAGGTTGTACGCGTGCTTGGAATCCTGC
>APFE030922884.1:0-20746 GCA_000404065.3 Pinus taeda
TCATATTAATGACTAATTTTATTATATTAAATCCCAATAATAAAACCCATTTACCCGTATATATATAGCTTCTATGTGCTAATTAACCCTACACCCTAGTTTAACTATAAACTATTAGTCTCACCTAAAAACCCTGACCAAATATACTAACTAATCGATCTACAATTATGTTAAGCAAAACCCCGATTAAATCCTCTGCTAATCACCCCGATGGCTTAATCCCGACTTAACCCATCATTAACCCTGATATCGCCACACTTAAGTGCCCACCGGGTCCCCACTAGCCTTTGTGTAGCTTCCTTGCCTGATCACCATGCGATCATCTCCCTCCACATCCAACGGTCCTTATCCATATCAGG
Organism: Pinus taeda; assembly: GCA_000404065.3. NCBI lineage: Eukaryota > Viridiplantae > Streptophyta > Pinopsida > Pinales > Pinaceae > Pinus > Pinus taeda. Next base: position 360 of record APFE030922884.1, read on the forward strand.
CCAACCCATCCGCCGAACGATACCCACTCGAAAAAGTGGTTTTCCACCCTGCCCCCGATGCTACGTGTCATTCAATGAGTGGAATCGAGCGTCCCCTCCCAAATACCACCTAGCCCATAAAAGCGGTGTGAAATAAACTGCTTACCACCCTCTCACTAAATGACAAAACCATCTACCCTTCACTTTCCACCAAAATTAAAAAAATCAAACGTTTATTCGTTTAAACACAAAAACCCCAGTTTTGTTCGTTTCCGTCTGTTTGTGGAGTAAAACCCTGTGTAACCTTTCTGCGCCACCTAAAGCCTCTGCTAACCAATTCAAGCATGGTTTACCTCCCAAAAGTACTTTGGACTCACTCCATAGACCTATAAAGCTCGATAAAACCATTAATGACCCTCCTTGTCAACCCAACGTTTTCCTAACAGTTTGTTTTATTTTACAGGCGATCAAAAGACCACAGGCTTGGATAAATAGTCTTAATACTAGTCATAATACCTGTTTACTCTGAGATTGTTATCAAACCTATTAAAATAGAGATGCAAAATAAAACACAGTTAAAAGAAAAGCATAGGAAACATGGAATTAAATGATTTACTGTTGAAATAGAGAGTAAAAACCTAAAATATATAGTGAAGTTAAAAGGACACAGTAAAGAATAGTCAAAGTGTATCAGGGTTAAAGATTATCAGATCGAAGACCAAGTCAAGTAAAGCAGCTAGCATGAAGACAAACAACAAGGAAGATAGTTACAAATCATACAAATTCATGTCAAAGTGAAGATAGGTGAAAAAACAGAGCTGTAAAAGTAAACAGTAAAAGTAAACATGGAGGCAGTAAGGGTTAAACAGAGATGAAAACACTTTCACCAGCAACAATGAAGTTTATCCAAAGTAAAAGTGAAAAATAGTTAAAAGATGAAATCAGAGTAGAAATGGTACATTCTTCAGAAATTTCCTGTTTAATGTCATAGTTTTTCAGAAACTAGTTCGGCTAATACAAGATGAATTTTGAAAAATTGGAAGTGGTTTGTGTTCCTGAAAGGCTAATATACAAAAAACTATCTCACTTTTTACACAGGTATTACCAAAAGTGAGATAAGTGCATGTCTTCTAACCTATTTTTTGGATTATGCAAAGTCTTGTTTTTGACATATTTTTGCAGAGCATATTGTGAATAGTTGGAGCTGAATTTTGGGAAACTAAGAGAGGTTTATCTCAAAAACATACTTATCTACAATAACCTCTTTCACTTTTGACATATATATCTCGGATTGAGATATACAAAGGTAGCAATGGACCCTAATTTTGCAGAATTGCTGGAGCAGAATGCATAAAGAAAGGATGCAGTTAGTGACATGGAAGCCTTATCATCAATTAAGAGTTTCTATCAAATTCGAATTTCTCTTCTTTGTAACCCTCAATCCATAAATATAGTTTCAAATAGATTCATTAGTTTTGAGTTTCCTTTATTTAAGTTCTATTAATGTAAAACAGTGTGAGATATTTATAAAACCAATCTTGATATTTATTCAAAATATTTCAGTTTAGAATTTGTATAAATACTTCTTCATTTGAAGTATTTTGGGGTTGATTCCAAAACATTTGTATAGACATTTTCTCTCAAATCAAAGTTCCATTGTATCAATCACTGGATTGGCTTGCTAGATCAAGGAACAAAGATCATATATTTTACAGGATTCTTGTGTAAAGCGAAATACAAATAAATATTCTTCCATGTTCAATGTTGTTTTTCCTTATGTTTTTTCCATAATATTTTATGTAAATTTCTAAAATCCAAATGTATAGCAAGGAATGATATTTTAGAAATTGCTTGAATGACTCTGTCTTGACTGCTTTACATTCTTAATATTTTCTCCTAAACTATCTTAGCTAGGGAATTCTTAACTGCTCCTTAGCTTCACTAGTTTCTCCTCTAGTCTATAGCAAAGGATTCTTAATTGCACTTTGTTCATGATCATCCTCTGTTCTTCATTCTGATTCCTGTCCAAGGATTCTTAAGTGCCCTTTCACCCTGGTTAGAATTACTTCACCCACTAGGCCCAAAGATTTGCATTTTGCTTTGCTAGCCTGCCCTGTGAACATTCCCTTTAGTGATCTGGTCCAATTATGTTATCCATTTGTTGAATCCATAGCCCAATGGCTTGAAGACCTAGCTCTATCCATTTGCTCCAAGAATTCCACCACCCAACTTCCAATTCAAAACCAAAACCCCAATGAACATTAAGAACTAGCCTAAAATCCCATAAAAACAAAGCTAAATTATATAGAGAGAGCCCTCTCTGGACTTAGGTTGGCTAGAGCCTAAGCCTAAAATATTGGTTTGTGGTTACCTCGGTGACTTCTTTCTTTAATCTTGGGAAATTACTGAGTGATAACACTAAGGAAAACGAAAATCTCCCTACATGTACATATCACTATTTGTAACATCCCTAACAACACAAATATGTGCTACCCTTGCAAGGCTAGCTAGGGTTGATATGAATGTTTAGATAGAAATTCCAGGGCATATTGAGAAGGAATGCATATTTCTATGATAGTCATTAATTAGAAAGAATCATATAATAATAATAATAAAGCTAGAAATGTAAATTGTATTTCACAAAATACTATTCACATGGAATCTTGTAATGTATAACCAATGATTCACATGTAATTGCATGTTGAATTAGGGTCTTAAAACTTGAACTAACTCCATAAAAATTTGCATGTTTAATTATATTCCTAATGCATGTGTAGATTCAAAAATTTTAACACAGCATAAGAAAACAACACACTAATGTATGAAATCCAAAAACCTTTGACTCAGGAGCATGTTTCATTTTGAAAATAGGAGCCAATAATACCTTGTTTCTTCACTAAACTCAAACAATCTTCCAATAAAATAGACTTGATATTGAAAGATTTTCCACATTGAACAATATCATTGAACAGAGTCTAGTGTGCAAATTAGAGGTTATCCTTTTCTGGAATTGAAGAAAAAGAAAAAATATTTTCTATGTATTGAATATCTCTAGAAAGGGGAAGCATAAATTGTCATTTACAATGAACAAATAAAGGACATGGAGACAAAAAAGTGTAAGGTTGGATTGATTTGTATAATGACCTTTACAATAATGGTTACTCTTCTAAATCCTACAAACAAATGAAACTAGACAATCATCTTGGAAAAAAAACAAAGAAAAAAATCATGAAAATCAACCATTATTAAATAAATGTTATGAAAATCAAACTTCGTCAATAATGGAATATTTTCAATAAAATATATCTGCAAACCATGCGGCACGCTATTTTTCATTTGGCCTTCCCACATCAAATGACATGGCTCGATCTCTGTCTTCGTTGTGATAGAAATTTTGTGAGATGGTTGTCTGCTATTTTTTATTTGTGCACATGTGTCGAGTTTATTTAATTATTTAAATTTATTTAGTTACTGTGGTATTGATTTTCACAGTTTTATCTTCTTACATTATAGTAAATGAACATATATATATATATATATATATATTCACTTAATGTAGGGATATATATATATATATTGGTCACTTGGAATATATTTTTTTCATTATCATTTAATCACATTAATCTTCATATTAATCTCCAATTTTTAATGTAACCTCTTAAATTTAATATTCGAGAAGTTGAATAATAAAGGGCTCCACCTAATTATGAATATGTGAGGTGATAGAACTACCATGCGATCAATTTCTAGAGGTACAAAGAAACATACATGTTCTAATTCCTATCCAAAACACTCACGTGAAACCCCTAATATCGAATTTCATATCTATATATATCTAGTGATTCATGGTGGTAAGAAGTGACAATCACGCTACTATTGTTATTGATCATTGACTTAGATTGGATAGACATGCAATATTAGATTTTAATAATGAGTTGAATATAGGGTCATATAATTACATATCCAACCATGAAATAGATCAACACCATTTAGCGTGGTAGGAAGTGATAGACATGTTACTATTTTTACTGATCATAGACTTAGATTGGCCAGACATGTAATGGATCTCAATGCTAGGTTAAAATATAGGGTGATCAAACCATTATAAAAATGCCTTGATAATACAATGAAGCATTATCTAGAAGTAATCATGAGAACTTTTATTTATACCAAAGATAATTAATCATATAATAATACAATAATAAAGCTAGAAATGTAAAATGTATTTCAAAAAACTTAATTTACATCAAATCTCCAATATATAGCTTATGATTTTGGTGTTCTACACTGATCCAGATCTTTTAACTTCAAGGATGCATACATAATTTCATATAAAAAAACATGTTAACCAAGTAACTTAACACATGAAAAAGAAGTGGAAATTAAGTTTTGGTGGTTTTGTTGTTAGGTTTTGGCATTAAATTATAATTGGGGCCACCCATTGGGGGGTGGTGGGGGTGGTATCTCGCCACCCCAATTTTTTTTTTAGACCCATATAGTTTAAAAAATTGTGGGAAAATAAGGGTTACTGGACGAATTAAGGAGGCAAAAAATTCTCCCCTTTCAATCTCCATTTTCCATGCATTATCCCTTTGCCAATTTGTTGCCTCATTAGTGACTGTCACGTGGCCATGTTTGACCAAAAATTTGACTAACTGTAAATTGAGCATACGAACTCAAATTTGAGTGGTGTTCACACCATTGGAATCAAGGCGATAAACACTACGACCTAGTCCTAGTTTCACTTCCATCTGATGACTTTGATTTTTGAGCTATTTTCAAGGCCACTTAAATTTCTGGAGCCACGTGGATCATTTCTCCCCACAAATGAGCTTTTGAACCACCAACAACCTTATCAGTCAATTGGAAAGTGAGCGAATTTCTCTCTCACTTTCTCATTTTCCATCCATCAAGCCTTACTTGGATGGATTCCTTTGAAACTAATATGAAGGTACTCCACATCTCCCCATTGTGAAGTCCAAGTTTTCCTATCAAGAATGATGTCCTCTAGTAGCTTTTCCAAGTATTCTGGTGAAAAATCGTCCACTATAGGAACATGTCCAACCTCTGTCGTGTCCATGATCAATAGAGGCTCATAAAGCTTTAATTTTTCAATGTTCACCACTGAGTACATCTACATGTATGCTAGAAAATAAAGATGAAAAGCATTGTCTCCAATGTTCTCTAATATGGTTAATGGGCCATACCAAATTGGTCTCAACTTCTTTCCTTCCCCTTTCATCCTGTCTTTGCTAATATGGAGCCAAAGTTTGTCTCGAACCTGGAATTAGTGATTGACTTTGTGCTTGTCATGTTGGGCTTTGTATTTAGCTTGACTTTTCTCTAACTGCTCCTGCACTACCTGGTGAATCATTTGAATTCGCTAAATGAAATTTCATGCTTTGTCCCTATCATCGTACCCAATGAAATATTCATCTCTCCCAAAGACCATGTCTAAGGGATCCTTTGGAAAATATCCAAAGCATGGCTCGAACGGTGAGCTCTGAGTGGATGAATACACTTCTCAGTCGTATGCATGTTGTAAATAAGGAAGTTTCTCATCCCATAAATTGGGATACTTATCACAGTAGCCTCGGAGTAAGTGTATCACTTTGCAGTTGACAACCTTTGTTTGTTCATCGATCTGCAGATGAAATGTTGTGCTCCTATTCAACTTGGTTTCCATCATTCTCCACAAAATCATCCAAAACTCTCCATGAAAGTGAGAGTCTCGGTCAAACACAACAGATGTGGGTAGCCTAAAGTGGACCCATACAAATTGAAAAAATATATGAGATGCTCTGCAGTGACCTTCTTCTTACAAGGCATTAGTACACACATTTTTCTAAATCGATCCACAATGACATAGAAATAGTCATGATCTTTCCTAGACAAAGGCAAACCGCCTACAAAATCCATTGACACACTTTCCCATGGATGACCCAGAACATGGAGTGATGTGTAGAGCCACAATTTTCTATTAGTGGGATTTCTAACTGAACACAACACACATCCCTTTACATATTGAGTCGCAACATTTTTCATGTAAGGCCAATAACACAACCTTTTCAAATAACACAAAATTTTACCTACACCAAAATGACATGACACAAGAGAGGTATGTACCTCTCAGATTACATGTATTCATTCATTAGTGGGGATACAAAGTTTTCCAAGGTAGTACAACAACTTCCCCCCCAAATGGTGATTTTCCACCTGCAATCCATGAGTCTACTTTGCTCAATATCCTTAAAACCATCATCATCAACATATTGTTCAACATAACTTTCAAAAGATAAAGAGGCATTTTGCAAAACTATAGATGCAGAAATAGGAGGACAAGAAAGCATATCTGCAACTTTGTTGTTGGTGCCCTTCTAGTATTTTATTACCAAATGAAACTGTTGAAGCAATATCACCCATCTGAAATGATGTTCTTGTTGAATCTTGGTCTGCAACTAGAGGTACTCCAAGGGTTGGTGATCTGTTTGAACGATGGTCTCCTTCTCAATCAAGTAGTGCTTCCACTTCACGTTTTGAACCAAGGCATACAACTCCTTGTCTTATGTGCGATAGTTAAAGACATCTTGGGAGAATGTCTCTGAATGGTAACATAAAAGTTTACTTTGTTGCATCAATACTGCTCCCATGGCATATCCACTAGCATACATCTCGATCTCAAAAGGTTGTTGGAGATTAGGCAAGGCTAAAGCTGGTGTGATACTGATCTTCTCTTTTAGTATATTAAAGGATTTCTTCCGATTTCCTCCTCACTAAAATTTTTTCTTGACACTTGTCAATGCATGTAAGGGGGATGCAATGATGGAGAAGTTGGCAATGAACCTTCTCCAGTATTGTACTTCACCAAAAAAACTACGAACCTCTGTAACATTGGTGGGTTTAGGCCACTTTCCAATCACATCAATTTTAGAAGGATCTATTTTCAATTGTGCACCTCCAATAATGTGACCTAAGTAAACCAAGGAGGCCTTCCCAAACTCATACTTAGACATTTTAACATACAATTCTTATTTTTTCAAAACATCAAGCACATTTTTAATATGACTCACATGATCATCCCATGTCCTACTATAAACAATAATGTCATCAAGATACACAAGTACAAAATCATCAACAAAAGGCTTGAAAATATCATTCATCACCCTCGTGAATGTGGCTAGAGCATTCCCAAGTTTGAATGGCATCACCAGTCATTGAAACAATCCCTATTTCATCTTCAATGCAATCTTCCATACATCTTGTTCTACAATCATGACCCAATGATAACCACTACGCAAGTCCAGTTTTGTGAAATAGGCAGCATTTTTCAATTGATATAAAAAATCATCAATGCGAGGGTGAGGGTACTGATTCTTTACCATTATTTTGACACACATCCCCCATGTGCCTTCCTTCTTTGGCACCAACTCGATGGGTGAGCCATATGGAGAAGAATTTGGCCTTATGAACTCTTGGTTTAACAATTCCTGTACCTACTTCTTTATCTCCTCCATCTCAATGGATCACAACCTGTACATATCAATGTTGGGTAAATGAGAATCTTGCTGTAAGTGAATCTCATGTTGGATCTCACGCTTTGGAGGCAACCCACTTGGTTCCTGAAAAATCCCATCATAGTTAAAAACAATTTCATACAATTCCTTTTTACGAATGAGACCACCACCTTGGAAAGCTTCAAATGTCTAAGCATATTTTTCTCTCACAACCATGAGCATGCACCCTTTGTTGGAATTAATCAATATCTTCATCTAACATGCACTTACAAGATTGGCACTGATTTTTGCATGATGAGCTATAATAATTTATTCCACCTCATCTTTCTTGAGATGATACTTGTTTTCATGGAAAAATAGAAACTCTTTCTTGTCATAAAAATATGGACTCCCTAATACAATACCACAGATATCCAAGGGTACAACATCAAGATCAACCTTATCTACTAGTTTGGATGCAATCACAAATCTAGCTCTACGATGCTTGGTTACATGTAATTTTTCTTTATCGCACACCCAACCCGGAGGGTATGGTTTCAGATGAGGCTTGGTCTCTAATCCTAACATTTTAACCAAGGATTCTAAAATCAAATTTTATTGTGAGCCTGCATCAAACAAGGATTCCACTTTAGTATGTTTCATTATGACTCTAACGTGGAACAATTCAATTCGCTTTCATTCACTAACAAGAAACTCATTTGAAGAACTTGTACTTGCATGTAACTCAAAATTTTCATTAGTGTGAAGAGTAATAGTACCTTATGTGCCCACTGTTGTGATCAGTGTCACGTCATCGGAATCAGATCCAAGGTATTGTTGTGCGATTTCCACCGTCTTTTTCTTGGTATTCCCACCAAATCTCTTTGGTTTCAACACTGGATGCAACTTCCAAGAGTGTTCATCATCATGGCCTTCCTTCTTGAAATGTGTGCAAGATGGTTTGAGACCTTCCTCCTTCCTAGATGTAGCCTGCTTCTTCTCCTTTCCCTTGCCTTTTCCTTTGAACTTGCCATTATGAGGTTTGAAAGATGATTTCTTCTGTTTCTCTTCTTTATCATTCTTGCCCAAACTTTCAAGGCGAATGGCCTTCACACTAGCCGCATCAATAGTAGTAGGATGAAATAAAAACAAAGAATTCCTTATGTAACTATGTAAAGCACCAATATACTTTGTTACAGTTTTGGGTGAATTAAGTGAAATGCCCAAATTCAATGCTTGTTTTATAAACTCTTCTGTGAAGCTTTGTAATTTTTGACCCTTTCCTTGCCTTAAATATTACCATTCCATTAAATCCTATTTTCCATAACCCAAAGGATAAAAATTATCTTTTAATGAAGAAACAAAATTGGACCAAGAAGAGAGGAGATTACCCAAGTTTTTGTTGCCTTTATGCAACTTACTCACCCACCAGACGAGAATGGTGCCACGCAGGCAAAGATATGATAAGGTTATTTTGTGTCACATCAGATTTGTTCTAGACACGAAATTTTGTTGAGAGGATATAATACATGAGATCTCCAAAACTCAGAAATTGTTTCTGGAAATTCCACCTAGATATGACTTAATTAGAATATTAGTCAAATTTTCAACATTTCCTAAGTCTAAACTTAGGGAATATGACTAATTAATCATACTTAATTAATTTATGGTGTGAATCTTCTAGAAGCTCACATGGATCCACTTCAAGTTAATTTGAGCCATAGATTAAGATCTAATATTAGTTGTTGAAGTCTCAACAGAGGATTATATGAATAAGTCGATGGGTACTTGGAGAACACACTTAAGCAAATGGATTTCTTGGCATATCAATTTCCCAACTAGCAGCAGTTAGTTGTTGGGGAGAGCCAGAGATCGAAGCAGTGTGTGAGGGAGTTGCAGTGTTGGCAACTATTTTGCAGGGTCAACAACAACACAGATGCAAAAAATATTAGATTTGCACAGTAGTTGGTCTGAAGGAGTAGTTAGAAATCAACAATGTGATAGGAAATGATGCAGAGACAGGGTGGTGCTATAAGGGGTAGCAGCACTAGAACACATTCCTCGCTAAGAGGGTGTGTTAGTTTCTGTAGCATCGGATGTGTTCTAGCCACGAAATTTTGTGGAGAGCCTAGAATACATGAGATATCCAAAACCCATAATTGTTACTAGAAATTACGCCTAGAAATAACTTAATTAGATTATTAGTCAATTTTTAAACATTTCCTAAGTATAAACTTAAGGAATATGACAAATTAATCCGAATTAATTAAGTTATAGTGTGAGTCTTCTAAAAACTCACATGGATCGACTTCAAGTTAATCCTAGCCATAGATTAATATATAATCTTGCTTGTTTAAGTCTCAACAGAGGATTATTAGAATAATTTGATGGGCACTTGGAGAACACACTCGAGTTGTTCAATTTCTTTGCATATCGATTTCCCGAGTAGAAGCAGTCAGTTTCTGGAGAGAGCCAGAGATTGAAGCAGCGTGTGAGGGGCATAGACAGTGATCCAGAGGAAATATTTTCTATATCTAGAGAGGCAACAACAAGAGAGCCGAGTTATCTCAAAGAGGCAACGTTGAGGGACAAGAGTTTCTTCAACCAGACAGTTCGATTTGGAGGAAGGAAAAATCTTTCTTAGTTCCATAGGTTGGGAAGAAGTCCCAGAATGAGAGATAATTTCCTCAACATATGAAGGCAGAACGACTTCATCAGAGTTCAATCTGAGGCAAGCCATCCAACTAGCTATGCAAAGAAGCCCAGAGGTTGATGCAAAGCTCCAGGAGGTCGAGTTTTGGTAGGCAAAGCCGTTCCAGAGACTGCTTGTGAGAGAAGGGTAATTTTCTACCAGATTTTCTTACTGCTTGGATTGCCAATTGGGCATCCATAAATGTACTCAAATTTCATTGCCACATAATAAAATAAAACCCTCACCGTTGCACCGTTTTCCCAAGTTTGTTTTTTGTAGGGACATTTGTCCAGAAATAATTATGTCATCTTATGTGTATGTGGTGGCATTCCTTCCAGTGCTTATTTCTTCCGCAATTTATTTGTCAATGTTGCAGTGTGATTAATTCATTTGTTGTAGCAAACAGTAACTGAATTACTAAAAATAATTTAACAATTAGGAGAATTATTTCCAATTGTTGCAATAGGATTCGGGGTCTCCAAATTTTCACAGCTAATTGGATCCTTACCTCATCTTCCTTGATCGGCTGAATCCGGAAATAAACCTCAATCTGTCTAATCCAATTGTTTATTTTCTTTGCATTACATTCTCCATTATATGTGGGAAAATCAAACTTTACATCTTGCTTAAAAATGGTTTCTTAGATGTATTCTAATGATTCATTTTAGATGAAGAAGAACTGTCACTGGAGGATGGAGAGGAAGGTTTAGGAGGCTCTCTTCTTCCACCTTCATTAGCTACCGATGCATGGTCATCTGGTTCTTTCTTCATAGTCTTTATTGTCTTCTCATATTCTGCAAATAACTTGTCAACTTTCTCTACCGTGGTGAAGAAGATCTTGCGATAATTTCGCTCTTCCTCCCATTGAGCTTCCTTATTTGCCATGTTCTGACATTGTGGTACACACCCCGATTTGGAATCAAAGGATTTAAGTTTTCCTTCACCTCTTCGAAACTTGTTCATGGTTATAATTCACTCATGCAACTCACATCAAGAATACCTACTCTTATATCAAACTTGATCCAGATCTTTTAACTTCAAGGATGCATACGAAATTGCATATAAAAGAGCATGTTAACCAAGTAACTTACACATGAAAAAGAAGCGGAAATCATAAAGAAAATATGATATCAAAGGAACACAACTGATTTGGTTACAAATTTCAGCCAATGTGGGCTATGCCTTTGGCCCCTGCTCAAAGTGGAGATACTTTCTTTCATTTAGTGACAGCAAAGAAATGGACTACAATCAACTTTACAAAAATGACCCTTATACCTCCATTTCTAATGATGGCCTGAAATTGGAGAACTCAACTGGAGAAATGGACAACATAGTTGGATTCCTGGTGCAAAATCGTGGAAATCAACTATAAACTTGTCTTGATCTGACACTGTCACCTCTGGCCCCAAGGGAATCTTTCTAGCATCTAACAAGATTCCTTGTTCATGGTCCCATCCCTCCTGGTTGATCAAGGTTCTATTGGTCCATCCTCCGCCGGTCTAGTCAAATGCATTTGGTTGAGGTTTAAGTAATGTTGGCGGGCATAGCCACTAACGTATGAGTCATTGACTACTAGCAGTGGTGCATAGCACAAGGGTGGTACTAGTTCGAACCCTGTCGCATATGTTTAACATAATCACATTTAGTTTTATGATTCAAATATTTGTTGTTAAGTTTTTATGTTATATTATAATTGGGGTCGCCCGTTGGGGGGTGGTGGGGGTGGCATCCTGCCACCCCAAAATATATATATTTTTTATTATTTTAGACCAATATAGTTAAAAAAAATTGTCACAAATTAAGGGTTATTGGATGAATTAAGGAGGCGACAAATTCACCCTTTCTAACCGCTATTTTACGTGCATTGTCCTTTCGTCAAATTGTTGCCTCATTAGCGACTGCAACTTGGCCATGTTTTACCGTAACTTTTACCAACTATAACTTGAGCATATGAAATCTGATTTGAGTGTCATCTATACCATTGGAATCATGGTGACGAGCACTATGATCTAGTCTTGGTTTCACGCCCATCTGAAGAATTTAATTTTTGATATATTTTTAAGGCCACTTCTATTTCTAGAGCCACCTGGATCATACACTAGAGGCATGAATTCTATGTTTAAGTATCAATCGAGTGGATATGGGGAAATGTGTTATAATCAATGATTATATTTTGAAGTAGCCTATTTTGTCTAATTTTAAGGCTATGTTGGAATATACATGTATATGTTTAGTATTAGTTGTATTGCTTTTCGGATAATAATTTCGGTTCATAAATTTGTAAATGATATCGAAGATGGAATAAATTCATAATATAACTCCCAATTTTATAGCTATAATTTGACCATATATTTTGCAATTAATATAAATATTCTCATTACTTTATACATATAAACTCTTTATTAAAATTGATATTAAAAAAAGCACATAAAATATATTTGATGCAAAACTTTTCAAATTTGATTAAACTTTTATACAAATAATAAATACTATAATTTCAATACCAACAACCAACTTTGTTAATAGTAATTAAAAATCACCTTTCTTCTTAACTTTTCACTTTCACTTACTATGTAAATTATAATTAACAAGAGAAATTTGAGTAAATAAACATAAATATGACTTTACATGTTTATGGAAAAAACATAGTGAATCATCGATACTAATCCTTTCATTATGTGTCCTCTCCTTATTATATATAATATAATAGTTATGATATATATATATATATATAAAATAATTAAATATATTACTTTATATTTTTAAATAAAAAAAATATAAATATATATAGGATATTTTATATTAAAAAATATATCTATGATATAAATGGAGTGACAAGTTTCCCTAATCTTATAAGAAACAATCTCAATTATCAAGTCCACTTCTTAAAGAAATAAAAAATGATAATGCCTATTTTTTTAACATAAAAAAGCAATAAATTCCATTTTTCTCATATATTATGATTTTAAATACAAAAATATTTTAAATATAACACTATCATTTCAAACACAACATTTTATAATAAGGAAGATACTTCTAATTAATAAAAGCTATAGTTAAAGAGTTGTGTTTTTATTTTTAATAAATAGTATTTTTATATGTAAATTGAAATATATAATAATAAGAATAGAATAATTAAGTTGTGAATAATATTTATTATTTTCTAAATATATTGCTTTATATAAAATAATATTTTTATTTTATTTGATTGGAAATTAATTAAATGTGATAAAAAATAATAAAAGATATAAATAAAATTAAGATTAATATGAAATTACAAAAAAATTATATGTGAGAAGATAATACATTATAAATATTATTTAGTATTTATATGGCAATTTAATTAACCACATAATAGAGGTAACAACTATTCTTTGGATCTCTATGTAGGGAATCGATATAATCCATAGAAGAGTCATGCTCTATTAGGTGGTAGACCCAACATCCAAAGTTTGGCTCTCTTGCAAAAGATAAACACACCAACTACTCCCAAATTCCAATTCTCAATGCCATTAATGACATCTTGTCATCTAGATGCTCAAGTCATCCCACTTTAATATGGGCACTACTACTATTATTATCATCTCCTCTTCTTGGGTTTTCCTTTCCATTACATGAATCTAAAGCACACCCATATAAGCATTTATTCCTTTGAAATGATGTTGCACTAAATGTGGAAAATTGTGTTGCTATGGGGATTAGCCCACAATGGTTATTAAATGAAACATCTTGAACAACCAAACTATATAGTTTAGAGAGATCTTAAGGAATATGTCCACTCAATTATTCTTGCTCAAGTCTAACTATTCCAAAGTAGATATATAAGTAGATATATCACTGAGAGATGCAGGTATTAGCCCTTCCACATGGTTTCCAAATAAATTTAGCGATCACAAGCTCCTCAAAGTTCCTATGTTTGTAGGTATTTGTCCCATAAGATTATTGTTGGACAAATCCAATATTGTGTTTTTCATTGACATGTATGACAGAGTATATTCACTTCCTTTGATGTCAATTGACATTTCTCCACCTCCAACACCATCAAGTAATGAATTGTTTACAAATCTGGCAAGTCTTTCAAAATGTATTGGCATTATTCCAGACAATATATTGTTGTATAAATCCAAGATAGAAAATCGGGTGAAATTTGTTAACATTCAAGAATGACACCATGAAAATTATTATACCTAAAGTTTAAAAATTGCAAGCCAGCAAAAAGGTCAAGTAGTAAAGAAGTTTCCCTATAAATTTATTTCTCCTCAAATCCAATAACTTAATATGAGTGCAATTAGCCAAATATGTTGGAAAAGTCCCAACCAAATTATTAATGTGGACAAAAAATTCATTTAAGGAAATACAGTTGCTAATACTCTTAAGAATTGATCCTTCAAAATTATTCCTTATAACTCTAGGAATTCAAGGGAGACTAAACCACTAATACTATCAGCTATAATGCCAAAATTATTATTATTATATATATCTAAAACCGATAAGCATATTTTTTTTCCTATGCTACGTGGAAGAGGTCCAGTTAAATGGTTGTTTGATAAATAAACATTGATTAATGACAGATTGCCTTCGGGAATACATAGAATGCTACCTATAAGGTTATTATTGTCTATGGCCAAAACAAATAGCTGAGTACAATTGAAAAGCATGGGAGGGATGTAGCGACTTACTGAGTTGTTGGATAAGCTAATTATAGATAAACATTTCATCAAACCTACTATTGAAGGGATTGGACCACTCAATTTGTTTCCCCTACCTAATAATTCTTGGAGTGAAGTGCAATTACTAATCAGAGCTAAAATGGTTCCACTTATACTACTTTAACTGAAGTCAAGTGTTTCCAACTTGACCAGGCGACCGAATTCCAATGTGATTGGACGACTCAAATTATTGTCACCAATATACAAATTTTTAAGTGAAGTGCAGTTTCCCAGATAAGTTGGAATGCTTCCACTCACAACGTTGACTTCCAAGCAAAGATATTCCAAATTGTTGTCACCAATATACAAATTTTTAGGCAAAGATATTCTAACTAGACTAGACGACCGAGTTCTGGTGGGAGTCGTTGTATCCAATGTTCAATGTTTGAAGACATGCACAATTGCAAAATTCCTTTGGAATAGAGCCCTAGAGTGCATTAGCACGAAGGTAAAGTATTCCTAGCGCTTTCAGCCACAGAAAATCAGGTGGAATTATTCCACTGAAATAATTATAGGAATGATATAAACACCGCAATAGAGATAGGTTGCCAATAGATGGGGATAGCGTACCATTCAATTCACAGTAAGGGAGTAAAATTGCAATAACTCATTTCGTGTTTGTTGTGCACGAAATTCGAAATTTTGTTCCACCAGCACACATTTTTTGAATTTGGGGTCGTCCAGTTGTAAAGCAATCTTATATGATGCCCCTTTTGAAGCTCAGAAGCACCTCCACATCCTTTTTATGGTGATATAGTTTTTGAAGAAACTCTTCTTTTTTCTTTTTCCTTTTTCTTCTATAGACTTATACAAATTATAATTTATAAGCCACTTATGTCATTATTTTCAAGCCTTTCAAAATGTTAATTTTAGATTTTCTTGCTTCGAAACTTTTTCGCGGAGCCTTTACTCTTGGGGTCATTCAAGTAGGTAACATTCTTAATTCAAATATCTATGAATTATTTTTCTTTTTCTAAGCACATTTACACATCAATGTTGGTTGACTTACTTCCATTTAGGAATTCTCCATAAATGCCCTTATTTCACTATGGAAAGTGGTCCTCGTTAGCTATATTTTTTTAAGTGGTATTTAGCATAGAATATCTCTCTTGATAATGTTGTACTTCCTTTTCTTTCCACCTCAAATTTCCTATAGGACTACCCTTTCTTAAGTAGATAAATTAACCCATCAACCTTTAGCATTTATTATCTACCTAGAAATAAAGCCTTCTTTCATTAGTGCCCTCGCATGGTGACCCTTACTACATTTTGGTGCCCATGTCATTCAATAATCCATATGATTAGGAGTTTATTCAGTCTACATCCTAGGGTTGACCCTCATGCAAGCCATTAAATCATCCATATAGTTAAGAGTTATTGAGTCTACATCCTAGGGTTGAGACTCATGCATCACTTCTAAGTGTGTTCATAACCTTAACCCATAGACTCCTACACTATTGGCTAGTATTAATTGGATTATCACATATCAAAAGTGATTCACTTCATATGTATTGTGATGATTTATTTATTTTCATACCACCATTCATCCACTCATAAGGAGATTGTCATGCATGCCTTTACCCTTGTGTGCTTTAATTTGTAGTTTTCTCCTTCATCATTACATTCATCTAGTTTCAAAATGAGGAATTTAAGTGATATTTTTCCTTTATTTACCCAATAAATGTGTCTCTTTACATTCAAATGATCTTTCGGTAGGAGTCTCATCTTCATGTTACTCCTTTGTAAGTACTAGGAAAACCTTGTGCTTCTTTCATGCATTGTTCATTTTCGACAGCATTTTGTTGTTGGACTTGTTAAGAGAAACTGTCATGAGACGATCATTGATCCATATTGGATAAGTATGTTTTTTTCATCCATATTTATTCTTTCAGAGTGGAAAAAAGTGGAGGAATGAACTCACATGACCCTTTTTACTGCTCGGACCCAATATGGAAGTTGGGGCCTGGAGCCTTCTAGGAGTGTTTTGAGGCATCAAACAAAGTTTCTTTGGGGGTAGAACATTGTTTCTTTAGTGAAACAAATTTTACTTATAACAGTTCCTCAATCCTAATGAAGAACATTTTCATAAATACTTTGGAGTTAAGGGGTTGTGCATTACCTTTAGTTTCAACATATTATGGAACATTAGCCTCATTGGAATCTCCTTGAAACATAACATATGATAAAAAAGAAATGCCAGTAAAGAAGCAAATTTTCTTAAAAAATTATTTATTTTTTCTATGTTATTGTTTCCTATGCTACTACCTTATGGCACTTCCTTTGCAACATGTGGTGCAATTACTAGTTTTATAAAGAATCCAAATTCATACAACCAAATTCCAATATAGACCACACCTATGGGCGTAATATATTTTTTTAATATTAAAAAGAGTACTTAATATTTTATTTCGTTTCCATAAAAATTCCAAAACTTGAGAAAGGGTGTAGTAAAGACCAAAAATCCAAGTTGGATTGAAAGTGTCTATCTTTCTTTCTTTTTTCCTCATAATGATATTTTGATGCTCATCAAATGCCACCATAGCGGGTCATGTAGTTATGTTATCCATATTCAAAAGTAGTAAAGATTATTTTAAAAACATAATAATAATAACTTTTTTCTTTTTTAGATTAAATCAGAGACCAAGGAAGATGCATTGATCCCTCATTTATGAGGGAGAGAGGAACCTATACTTACTGGCGCAAATAGAGAAAAAACAACTTGACTAAGGATAAAATCATAGAACTAATAGCTTGACCAATGAAAGCAAAAATCGCCCTAGATGCACAGATACCTATTTGTAATATACCTAACAACACAAAGATGTGTTGCCCCTGCTAGGCAAGCTAGGGTTGATATGGTTGTTTATATAGAAGTTTCAGGGCATATTGAGAAATAATGCATATTTATGTTATAATCACTAATGAGAAAGAATAATATATTAATAATAATAAATCTAGAAATGTAAACTATATTTTAGACAATACCAATCACATGAAATCACATAATGTATAACCCATGATTCAAATGTAATTGCATGTTGAATTAGGGCCTTAAAACTTGAACTAACTCCATAACAACTTGCATGCTTAATTATAGTCCTAACACATGTGTAGTTTCAAAAAGTTTAACAGAGCATAAGAAAACAACACGCTAGCTGTATGAAACTCAGAAGCCTTTGAATCAGGAGCATGTCTCATTTTGAACAACATGAGCCAATAATACCTTAATTCTTCACTAAACTCAAATAATCTTCCAACAAAACATATTTCATATTGAAACAATTTCCATATTGACTGATATCATTGACCACAATCTATGCTCGTATTATGATGTGCATGGATCCATCTAGTTGATATTGGCATTGGTTCATGGTGGAAGCTAGTTCCTGTTGGCATTGATGTCAACTCTTGTAGACTAGTTGATGTTTGGATGCCTTCATTGTATCATGGTTGTAGCTAGTTGAGTTAGATTTGAGATGATGGTGTTGGTGTTGGCATTGATGTAAACCTTACGATGTTAGCCTTGTGATGTATTGACGGATAAATGATAGAATTAGTATGGTTGATAATGATTTGGCACACTAGTTGAGTTGGCAACTAGGTCTTCATGTGTATACTCACAGAGATGACTTGTTGTAGTGTGATGGCCTTATGTTGATGATGGATATATGCTACAATTTATTGCAATTCTTTGAGAGGTGTTTCAACTTGTGTAGATGTTTGTTGGATAATGGAGGACTTGTTAGCACTCTTTCGAACCTTGTTTGTTGGCCTTTTAGGTGAGCCCAGTAGTGACACTTGGGAGACCTTTTTATCTACCTGCATAGGTGTTACTGAGCTTAGCAGAGGTTTGGAGGTGATTTTAGATGCTGAAGAAAAGGATCCAATAGGTGGCAGAGGTTTTGAGCTGAGGGCTTGGGGTTTTTTCTTATTCTTTGACCTAGTCATTCCCATGGAGGCTTATCCATGCGACTAAAAGGTTCCAATCAATGGAAAACAAGACTGTGCAAGAAACTAAAGGCTCTAGTTGATTTTGTCTAGTATTGTGCATCCGACTGATCATTCCATGAAAAATCCTTTGCAATCCTTGCACATATTGGATGGAAATTCCTAGAGACTTCTAGAATAAGTTGTAATGGTCAGGAATGGTTCGAAAAGGTCTGCCAACCATGTTAACACATTTATTGCACAAGTAGTCATGGTTTTAGTGGATTGATTTAGTCCAATTTGTGTACCCTTGATCCCATGAATAAGGTGAATTTCATCCAAAGCTTTTTATTAACATCACTTTGTAGCTGAGTATTGGTTAGTTGAGTATGAGAGTGAGTTAGAGAAGGTTGCATTGTGTGAGTATGGTTCAAAGCCATAATGATGTTTATTCCTTCAATTTATGAGCTCTAATGGCAACGGTATTAGCATATCTATTTCCTGAAGCATAGTATTGATTCAGATCTCCAAATTTCAAATCAGTGATACAAAGAATTGTAACAGAGTTTTGTATTGATGGAGATTCATATTAGTGACTCTCACATGTGTTTCTACAGGAGTTGCTGATTCATTTGGAACATAACCATAGTGTCTTATGTTGTTGATTAAATTATGCAGCATTCATATTTTGGTGTGAGGGTTCGTTATGAGTTCTTTTGTAGATATTGGTGATATTATTTAGTTTTTGTTGGATGGATTGTGGCCACTATTTTGCTAGAGTAGAGAGCATATATTTGTGGTTTTTTTAATTATGATTTGTAGAGAGAATCGTTGCTGAGAGCATGATTGCAGAGCTAAATTATTGTTGAGCAGAACGTGTTGCATCCAGTTTGAAAATCTATGAAATGAGGTCCACATAGTGTTGAGGAGAAGTGACTTCATGAGAGAGGAGCAATGATTTCAAAGCGTCAATGAAAGGAACGGTTCTCCATCGAATCAAAGTTGGGCGAGGATCATTGATCATGGTGGACTTTAGCACATAGTAGTCCATGGATCCATGTGACAACAAAGTCTTCTGAGCTAATCAATAGAATCAAGTCTCCTTCCTAATTGGTGTTAGCCTATTGTTTATGAGGTCGAGTCTCCATGTTGAGCGAGTTAGAAAATCTATGTAAAAGACATATTTTTCTTAATAGAAGATTCGGAGTAGCACAATAGGAACAAGGGTGGTGTTTTTCCCGGTGAAGGGTTTTCCACCAAATATCTTGTGTTTTTTGTGTGGATTTGTTTTGATGTGATGTTCATTGTTGTTCTCATGGTTATCTTGTTTTAGTTGCTTATACGATTTATGTTCATGAGATATCTATTGTTTTTTTGGTGAATATATGTGTGATTTAGTTAAAGATTAAACTGGTAAAATTATGAAGAATGTCACACTACTGATTCAACCCCCAATCAATAGTTCACAAAGTTTTCTAGAAATTGGTATCAGAGTAGAGCTCTTGGTTGCAACTTGATCGCTGAAGAGTAGATCTAGGGTTTGTTGGAGGAAATTGACTTTTATTATATATATATATATCTATATAT
>APFE030922896.1:23845-39392 GCA_000404065.3 Pinus taeda
TAGATTTTCTATCTAGATCACTCCATCATTTACCCTGACATTTTGATTATCATATCTCTCCATTCTTTCTTCTAACCTCTTTCTATGAGGAAGAACTAGTTGAGTGGATCCAACTACCCCCATTGTAGGTAGTTTAGTGAGGAAAAAATATATCCTCAAGAGTCAACTCTATCAACTCTCCCTCAACCATGAATACTCCCATTTCTAAATCCAAATACGTAATAATATGAGAGAGAATCCCCTCCCCCTTTCTTATAAATGGATTCTCAATGTACTTGAGTAATTCATACTAAGCTGAGGCCCCTGGTATAATTTGGTTTATATTAACAACATTTTGGATGTATTCAAATTTTCACTCACACCAAATCACCTTGAAAGCTAGCCATGTTGACTCAAAACCATTTTTTTTCAATCATGTTTCATTTACTCACTATTTACTGAATCACAAAGTATCTTTTAACCCCAATAACTACACCATCAATATAGATATTAGGTCAAAAACCTACTAGACCAGTGCAAAAATCCCCCAATCTCATGCATTGGACCAATGTAGATACTAGGGCTAGTTCCTACTCACTAATTGTAGGAGTCACCCTAGTTCCTACATTCCCAACGTAGGAATCACCCCTAGTTCCTACATTATCCCTAGAAAAATTGTTTAGGGTTCCCCCAAGATGAAACTAGACTTGATCTAAGAAGGTAAACTATCAAAAATAAATAGAAGGTTTGGATCGTTGAACTGAAACTCGTAGAATGAAATTTTATTGGTCTATTTGTCTACAATGACAATGCAAATATTTAAGACATATCTCCACTCTCGAAATTTATCATAAGAAAATATTTTTAATTTGGGGATCTTTCCCTATTTATAGAAAATCCCTAGCCTTCATTCTTCCTCATGTAGCCTCATAGGAACTCTAATTTACATGCCATATATGACATTAGATGCATAATTTTTGAGCTATCCAAAATGGTATTCTTAGGGTTTTGTTACATTGGTACTTCATCTAAACACATTTTTCCCCTAAAGCATCTAGGTATGTATTTTTTAATCTAAATTTTTATGCATTGATTTTATTTTTATGACCCATTATGGTTGGTATTAGTAGCATTTTATGTAGGAATTCACCATGGAATTTCCCATCTATCCATATATGTGGTCCTGTTTAGGTAACCTTTTTCACCTAACATATGGCATAGCATAACTCCCTTGATTATATTGCATTATACATACATTCTCATTTGAATCACCTGTAGAACCACCCTTGTTTAGGTAGATGGCTTAGCTCATCCCTTTCTTGCATTTTCCATTTACACAATGACATATCGTTCCCTACATGGGTTCCCTAGTTTAGTAACATTTGTTGCATTTTGGAACCCCTACAATTACAACCTCCTTAGAATTTAGAGTCTGCATAGTCTCTCTAGACTCTTATACTATTATTTGGTATCTTATTTGTTCGTTTATCACATATTAGAAGCCCTCTAATTTTTCCATACCATGATGATTCTTTGTTTGATACCACCATTCATCCACACTCAAATATATTACCATGTTGGACAATTGGCATTGTCTATCTGTCTAGTGGCAGTAAGTATGTTGGCATTGATGTCAACAGTCATGCTAGGAGATCAAGTTGGGAAATTAGTATTGCCTGATAGTTATCAAGTGCGTTGGCATTGATGTCAACCATATTAGCATGGGTTTATGTTCTAGCATGATGTTAGGAAAGACAACATTGATGTCCACTAGGCTAGCTATAATAGCAACATATGCTAACATTGATGTGCTTGGTGTATGACACCCAAGGGCAGTCCCATGGTTGTTGCAGTGCTCTGTAGAGATCATCATAGTAGCAGGCCTATTGGAGAAGCCATAAAATGATGACTATGGTGGTTTGTAGTCCCCACAGGGGCTTCACTAAGGGAGCAATACCATACCACGCGGGTTCATATTGGGGATATATGTTGAGGAAAAACTAACTTAATATTTTGGGGGATATATAGGGGATAAAGGGTTTTTATATTGGAAGGTATAAAAAATGGAGCTAAAAGTTAATGAAAAACTATAAAGGGGTATAAAAAATGTTAATGGAAAAATGGACACCTACAATATCTAGTGAAAGTAGGGGTTTTCTAAATTGGGGAGGTGTATTGGGTTCATATTGGTAGGCGGTTAAATAATGTGAATATGTAGTCAATTTAGGGGTATTGTTTAGTATGCCATGAATGCAGGCGATATGTCAGAGGTTCATTGAGTGAAGCCCATGTGGTAGTCCCATGCTTTAGAATATATTCTTCCTTAAGAGACCAACTCATATACTCTTAGAGATAACACATTTTATTATTTCTCGGAAATAGCCTTCCAATAATATGCGGAAGTCCATAAATGGATCTCGGGATCAGTATTTATTGATAGCCAAAGTAAGGATCTTGAAGTCCTTAGGAGCAGGCCGAATGATGGATCCCCAAATTTCGAAACCTCGGAACTTCAAAGGATCAAAGTCTCAGAGGGTTTGAGCCTCAGTCAATCAAAAGCAAGTCAAATATCGAATCCTCGAATTTCAGAACCTCGGAACTTTAGAGGGTCAGAGTCTCAGTTAATCGAAAGCAAGCCTAACATTGGATCCATGAATTTTGAAACCTCAAAAATTTGGAGGGTCAGAGTCTCAGTCAATCGGAAGCAGGTCAAGTATCAGATCCTCGAACTTTGGAATTTCGGAATTTCGTAAATTCCTATTAATGAATCCTTTTTAAAAGAACTGTTACAAAGGAACTCGTTTTCAAAACCAAAGAATTAAGGGACCCTTTCTCTCTCCTTGGATATGACACACGGTAGAAGTTGATTGGCCCTCAAGAGCTGACAATGGCAGATGACATCAGCATGACATGGTTGTACAAAGGACACATGGAAATCTATTTCAGCATTATTGAGTGGCCTAATGGGAAATCCAAGTGACACATGTCACCACTAAGGATATGACACATGGGGTTGATAACATAAGAATTATGTCACCTGGAAGTATTTCGGAGGTTGGATATTTCATACTTCCTCCGTAATTGCAATTTGGGAAAAGTTCTGATATGAGGGAGCTCTGATGTTGTTGGTGTTTGGTCATGGAGCCCAAAGAACAAAGGGCGTAGAGCAAGAACACAAGGAGATAGGTCCCTGGTAGGATCCTGAAGGGTTTAGCACCTAAGTACTATGTCATCAGCCACAACACCCATTCCTATGGTGGAAAGACAATAAGAGGCGAAGCAAAAGAAACTAAAGTCCAATATCAGAATCTCGTGATTTTGTAACATCACCTTAATAAAGTTACAATATGTGCAGATCTGAAATTGTAGAACAAAGGTGTATGAAGGATGAATGAGTCGACAGCTAAGAGTAAATGTGCACAGAAGAGTTAGTTTCGCATGATTAATGGCAACTATAGAGATCGTTGATTCAAGGCAGCAAGGACCATCATTGCTCAAGATGATTTAAAGGAGTCTTTCATGAGCTTAGACAAGTCATCCTTGATCTTTCTTGCATACTAGGGGGAATTGAATGAAGATCAAAGCCTCAAGGACAGGACATTTATTCAAAAGAAAGAGCAAGAGTCATGTTGGAGTGTGCAGGTTGACTAAGGATTTATATCTCAAAATGAGAACACTCAGGTGCCCATCCTCATGTTTATTAAAGAAACAATGATTAAGAGAATAGAGCCCATTCTCAATGGTTAATGAGGTCACAGTGCCTATGTATCATATGCAACAGCAAGAAGGAGTGCTAAGTGTAAAAGTACACTAGGGAAATGTGAATGGTGAAATGATGGCTAATAGAGACAACATTGATCACTGTGTTTCAGAGAAATAAAATCCAAGATTACAGTTGAGTAACTCAGGAGAAGCATGGTTTCCAGTGAGCTATGTGGAGATATTTGTGGGTGTGTGTGCACTACTGAGGAGAGGTCAAGTCCATCACTGCTACAGAGAGAGGCTGAGAGTGCCTATGCAGAGGAAAGAGACCCAGAGTGAGCCTATGATGCTATGTGAGAGGCCGAGAGAGCCTGTGGAATATAAGGGACCGAGTGTTGAATATATGTTTTGTGACAGGCCGAGAGTTCATGTGGAATAGAAGGGGTCAAGTGTTGAATGTATGTTGTTGATAGCATAAGGCCAAGAACAGTAGAGTACTATGTGGATTGTGTGTTAATGAATATTGTTGAGGGGAACATCGACTTACTACAGAGTGAGTAGAGGACCTATAATGTTGTGTGGGCCAAGAGATGAGGAGAACAACACTGATATCAGGTAGAGAAGTTAGCATCTATAAATAACATTAGTTCCTTATTGAGTGTGGGTTGGAGCTTGCGTATATGAAGTTGGTACTTCCATCTCTAGTGGGTGTTTGAGAAGGCTTAAGGGTTCGTGCCTCCTACAAGTTGGTGCTTTCATAAATCCAAGGAGTTGCAAGTTGGTGCTTGTAATAATTCCATGAAGTTGATGCTTTAGATGGTGATTCTGGTAGGTTGATCAGGTGTCTGCAAAAGGAGGGATTTGATGCTTCATGCTAGTGAGTGCTAGCAAACAATCAAAGGGATTTGGTTCCTCCTGTGAGTGATGGCTGAAAAAAAGATTTATGTAAGAAGAAGGGATTGAGTGTTGAATGTATGTTATTGAGAGTAGAGGGGCAAGAATAGTAGAGTGTTGTGTGGGATGTGTGTTAGTGAATGTTGTTGAGTGGAACAATGAGTTGTTTCAAAGTGAGGAGAGGACATAGAATGTTGCACGAGATAAAGGATGAGGAGAATAGAGCCGATATCAGGCAACGTAGCTTCCATCTATAGAGAAAATTAGTTTCTTATTAAGTGTGGGTTGGATCTTGCATATATGAAGTTGGTACTTCTATCTCTAGTGGGTGTCTGAGAAGGCTTGGGGGTTGGTGCCTCCTACAAGTTGGTGCTTTCATAAATCAAAGGAGTTGCAAGTTGGTGCTTGCAACAAATACATGAATTTGGTGCTTCAAAGCCCATTCTCTATGGTGAATAGTTTGCAATGCCTATTTATAATATGAAACAATGGGAAGGAGTGATAAGAAGTACATTCAAGCAGTGTGAATTGTGAAATGATGGCCGACAGCGACAACATTGATCACTATGTTTCAGTGAAACAAAACCCAGGATTGTAGTTGAGCAACTGGGGGGAAGCAACATTGTTACCAATGAGTTGTGTGTAGAGCTATGGCGGTGTGTGTGTGATGTTGAGGAGAGTCCAAGTACACTACTGCTACAGAGAGAGGTTGAGAGTGCCTATGAAGAGGAAAGCAACCCAGAGTGAGCCAATGCTACTTTTGTGAGAGGTTAAGAGAGCTTGTGGAATAGAAGGGGTCGATCACTTGATGTATTTTGTGTAAAAGACCGAGAGTTACTATGGAATAGAATGGATTGAGTGTTGAATGTATGTTATTGAGAGCAGAGGGGTGAGAATAGTAGAGTGTTGTGTGGGATGTGTGTTAGTGAATGTTGTTGAGTGGAACAATGAGTTGTTGCAAAGTGAGCAGAGGACATAGAATGTCGCGTGGGCTACGGGATGAGGAGAACAGAGCCGATATTAAGTAGAGTAGTTTCCATCTACAAAGAACATTAGTTCCTTATTGAGTGTGGGTTGGAGCTTTCATATATGAAGTTGGTACTTCAATCTCTAATGGGTGTCCTAGAAGGCTTGGGGGTTGGTTCCTCCTACAAGTTGGTACTTTCATAAATCCAAGGAGCTACAAGTTGGTGCTTGCAACAAATCCATTAAGTTGTTTCTTCAGATGGTGATTCCAGTAGGTTGATCAGGTGTCTGCAAAAGGAGGGTTGATGCTTCATGCTAGTGAGTGCTAGCAAACAATAAAAAGGAGTTGGTTCTTCCTATGAGTGGTAGCTAACAAAAAGATTTATGTAATAGAGAAGGTACTCTCATTTTTACATCAATAACAACAACAAGCTTTGGTGGTTTTTTTCCCGGAAGGGTTTCCTCGTTAAACCTTTATGTCTCATTTGTTTAATGCTCATGATGTGTATGCTAGTATTGGTTTACATGGTTGTTGTTATGGTTTTTTAATGGTTTCTCTCATATAATGGATGCCAAGTTTGAATGAGTAAAGATAAATTGGCATAAAATTTAAATCGGGCTTAATACCGATTCACCCCACCCCCCCTCTCAATATTAACATTTTTTCCAACAACTAGTATCAGAGCAAGGTTCTTCAGGAATAGATTAATTTCTAGAAGGTAGATCAAAGGGAAAAAATGGTTAATTAAGTTTGGCTAATAGCAAAAGGAGTTCCATTTTTAAATGGATCATGCTATGAGCTCTAGAATATTAGAATGGAAGCCTATTTAATGGTAATCAGCGAATACATTTGGATGTCTATGATATATGGAAAGAGGAATGTTGGCATTATGATTCTGGTATGGCTCTATGATACAGGTGTTGTACTTGATGGCAACTCCTCAAGTGGCAATGGTCTGTTCAGGCTCTCAAAATGATGGAAATTAGGAGGCTCGTAGGTGAATGGTTCAAAAGGTGCGGACCCGCAGGTTCACCATGCAGGAAGTGCGGTTATACCCGTAAGTTACGCGTTCAGAAGGTGCGGACCCCAGTACACACATTTCAAGGCAGTGAAGCGCGCTCACGTGGGGTTTCTTATGTTTGGCTCGTGGTATTTAGCCCGCCTTTTCTGATGCTATGGTTTTGGCCCATGGTATAGGATCTATTTTAGCCCCGGTTTGGATCCCTTGTATTTGTTTTGATGGTTTTGTCCCATGGTGTGAATAAGGGCTTGACTATAAATAGGGAAGGAGATCACTTGGCTTATGTATCTTTTGAAAATTGAATATCTTAAGATCTAAAATTTTGGGTGATTGGTTTTTAAAAGCGAGATCTAATTCAAGGAGAGAACTTAACTTAAGGTGAATCTATTGGCATGTCGTGATCTCTCGGGCGCATGAACAGATCTGTGGATCTGACTAACTGTGGCACATTGGTATACTGAAAATTTGGCCCTAATCAGAAGTCCGCAGGCGATCCGAAGGCGCAATGCGTGGGTACGCAGCACAGTCAAAGGCGCAGTGCGTGGGTACGCAGCGCAGTTGAAGGCGCAGTGTGGGGTACGCAGTACAGTAGAGGGCACAGTGCGGGGCACACGCAGCACAGAAAAGGACGAAGTGCGAGGTACGCAGGCAAGAAGAAGGCACAGTGCGGGTCTACGCAGAAAGTCAGAAGCGAAGGTGCGGAACTGAAGAAAAGTTCGCAGAGCAGAAGAACAACCAGGCAAACCTGCGCAGTTCAGTCTCAGAAGAGCTGCGGATATACGCAGGCCCTTGTTGGTGAAGTTGCGGTCTTATCTTTAAACAATTGTTGATTGTCTTTTATCTTTTGCAGCAAAGTTCTGGGTTTAAATTTCTGGTATTCTTTCTGTTTACAACATTCTGAAGAGTTGGGTGATTCATTGGTTCATTGTATAAGGAGATTGGTGATTTTCATGTACTTGATGATTATTTGATGTTCATGGATCCAGTTTGAAAATTAATGAAACGTGGTCCTTAAAGAAGTAAAAGAGAAAAGGGGGTTGTAGCTCCCTTCCAGGAGAGACTGAAACGAGAGAGAGTTGTAGCTCTCTACAGGTTGCAGCCTGCGTACTGGTAAAGGACTGCACCAGTACAAGATCATTGTAAAAGAAGTTTCTAATTGAAAGAAGATAGGGACATATTGCAGCAGGTGGTTTTCACCCACATTGGGTTTCCACCTTATATATGGTGTTCTTTGGTGTGACTATCTGTTTTTCTTGTTTCATGCTCATTATTATATATATGTTAATGATCAATAAATTAAGGAAGGCATGTTGAAAAGAATTTTATAATACTGATTCACCCCCCCCCCCTCTCAGTATTATTTCCAAAAATTGGTATCAGAGCAGGTCCTTCTGAAGGAGCTTGATTGCTTGAAGGAAGATCCACCATCATGAGCAACTATGAGAGGGAAGCATCGATCAGGCCACTGATTTTTGATGGGACAAACTTCGTATATTGGAAGGTAAGAGTTACTGCCTATCTTCAATCTTTGGGTACTGAAGTTTGGGACATCATATAAATAGGGTATACTTTTCCATCAGCTACTCCTACAGATCCAGCAGAGAAAAAGAAATATGAAACAAATGCAAAGGCAGTCAATATTGTTCTAGGATGCCTATCTCAATCAGAATTTGTGAAAGTTATGCAGTATAAATCTGCAAAAGAAATATGGGACAAGATCGTTCTGAGCTATGAAGGAGATGATCAGGTAAAACGTGCAAAACTTCAAACCCTCAGGATTCATTATGAAAATATCAAGATGTATAATGATGAAAGTGTGGCTAACTATTTTCTCCGTGTAGATGAGATTGTTAATTGTATGAAAAAAATGGGTGAAGAAATAAAATAAGTTGTTGTGGTTGAAAAAGTTCTAAGATCTTTGTCACCTAGCTTTGAATCTAAAGTTTCTGCTATAGACGAAAAGGAAAATCTCCAACATCTTAAAATGTCACAACTGCATGGAATTCTAACTGCTTATGAAATGAGGAAAGGAGGTCCATCTGACAGGAGAGAAGCTACCTTCAAGGCTTCAGGCAAAGGAGAGTACTATGAATCAAGAGAAGAAGAAGAATCAAATTTTGTCAGAAATCTTCAACGAGGTACTGGACGATTCAGAGGCAAGCTGCCCTTCAAATGCTTTTCTTGTGGAAGAGTAGGTCACTATGCTGCCAAATGCCCTCATAAGGATAAGATCAACAAGGGAAAGGAACCTATTAGATGGAACAAGAAACAGAATGCAAATAAGAAGAGCTACTACACTCATGAAGACAGTGGCGGTCTATCAAATAGTGATGAAGATGAACGAGGTAATGACTATAAAATTTTGATGGCTTTTGAAGATGATGATTACATGGATGCTATAGATGTGGATAGTTTTTATGAAGAAATTTCTAGACTCAAGACATGTATATAAGAAAAGAATATGATCATTGATACTCTACAATTTCAAATTGATGAAAAGGAAAAATATCTTGAAAAGTTAGAAGGTGAAATTGTTGGTCTTAGAAAAGAGATTAAGAAAACAAAGGCTATTAATCTTAAGTTTGTCAAAGGATCCGAAACTCTGGATGAGATCATCAATGTACAGCGTTCTCCACTAAACAAGATAGGTCTGGGGTATAATGGAGAAACCTCTCAAGCATCCACCTCAAAGAGTTATCTTGATGCAGCAAGAAGGAATGAGCAAAAGCACAATGTAGATCACCAGGTAAAGTAGGGAGGAATTACATCAAGAACAAACAAAGATTATCAGGTGAACCAGGGGCAATCCGTCTTAAGGGTGAACAAAAGCTACAACCAGCCACGGGTAAAATCTTCTCAATATGCTTCAAGAATGGATGTCAATAGAGATTACAATCATGTGGCCGATAGATTTGATAACCGCAGAAGTTTCTTCAATGGAAAATGTTTCTGTTGTCATAACTTTTGTCACAAAGCAGCTCAATGTGTTGCATATAAAACAATCATGACTAGAGAAGCCCAAAAACAAAGAAGTATGACTAGGATTACAAAAAGGACCTATAACAATTTTTCGGCTCTTGAAAATGAAGTTGAATGTTCTATTTGCAATAACTTTGGTCATGAAGATTCTGAATGCAGGATCAGGTTTCAGCAGACAAAGGAACAACCCTCAAACACCAAAACATGGAGAATAAAGGAACAACAAACAAAAAGATGTGGGATAGCCTTTTCTGCAGAGGGACGGGAAAATCTATGGTACATCGATAGTTGATGTTCAAAGCATATGACAGGTGATAAAGAAAAACTTGAATCATATTCTTCTTTAGAAAAGGGAAAGAAAGTTTCTTTTGGAAATGATACTCCTGCAGCTATAAAAGGAAAAGCCACTGCTCAGTTGAAGGAAAAGGTGAAAGCTGGAAATGTTTTGTATGTTGATGGATTGAAGCATAATCTTCTGAGTGTCAGCCAGATGTGTGATCAAGGAACCAAGGTAATATTTATATCAAATGGATGTCGTGTTCGTGATCTTGATACAAGTGAAATACTGATCAAAGGTAGAAGAACTCCAAATAATATATACATATTTGAAGAAGGACAACAACAATGCTATTTAAGCAAGGATGATGAACACTGGTTATGGCACCGTAGGTTGGGGCATCTAAGCTTTTCACAAATAAGGAAAGCATGCAAATACCAGGCAGTTCATGATCTTCCAAATATCAAAATTCCAGACAACACCATATGCAAATCATGTCAGTTTGGAAAGCAAACTAGAACTAACTTTTCGGACAAGGAAGGATCAGCTAGCATGCCTCTTGAGTTAGTCCATACAGATGTATGTGGTCCTTTTAGGAAAAGGACACCTCAAGGAGAAGAATACTTGATATTATTCATTGATGATTTCTCCAGGTTTGTTTGGTTAGGTCTTATGAAGCACAAAGACGAAGCATTCGAAAAATTCAAATCCTTCAAAGCCTTGGTTGAAAATGAATCAGGTTACAAAATTAAGAGCCTCGGGTCTGACAAAGGTGGAGAGTTTACCTCAAATGAATTTTTTGATTTTTGTGAAGAACATGGGATAAGAAGGGAATTCTCTACAGCTAGAACTCCTCAGCAAAATGGAGTAGTAGAAAGAATGAACAGAACAGTCCAACAAATGGCTCGTGCTATGCTTGATGAGTCTGGAACTCCCGCAACTTTCTGGGATGAAGCTGCATATGGTGCGGTTGTTATTCTCAACAAAATGAATGTCCGAGTGAACAACACTCAAACTCCTCATGAGCTCTGGTATGGTGAGACTCCTTTGGTAAAGCATTTCAAAATTTTTGGGAGCAAATGCTATATTAAGAATACTGATGAAAAACTTGGTAAACTTGAACCTAGAGAAGATGAAGGCATTCTTCTTGGTTATTCTCCACACAACAAAGCATATAAGTGCTACAATAAAAGACTTGGAAGAATTGTTGACAGCATTGATGTTGTGGTTGATGAAAATGGATACATTCCTAAGCGAGTAAATCATGAAAATATCGAAGAAAATGAAGACTATCCTCAAAGACAGGATGATGAAGAAGAAGAACCTCAAGAAGCACCAGAGGAATAGACAAGGATAGAAGAGAAGACTCCATCCAGGTATGTTCAGAAAAATCATCCAGAATCTCAAATTTTGGGGCAGAAAGAAGCAGGAGTACAAACAAGAAGAACTATTGTAGAAGCTTCAAGCTATTTGGCATTACTCTCTTCCACTGAACCACAAAATGTGAAAGAAGCATGCAAAGATGAATGTTGGGTCAAAGCAATGGATGAAGAACTTGAGCAGATCAAAAAGAACAACACATGGGAGTTGGTCCCTAGACCAAAGGATAAGAATGTTATAGGGACAAAATGGGTCTTCAAAAATAAGTTGAATGAAAATGGGGAAGTAATTAGAAACAAGGCCAGACTTGTTTGTAAAGGGTATGCGCAGCAAGAAGGAATAGATTTTGAAGAAACTTTTGCTCCTGTTGCAAGACTTGAGGCCATCCGAATGTTCCTTGCACTCTCAAGCTTTCAAAAATTCAAATTATTTCAAATGGACGTGAAATCAGCATTTCTGAATGGAGACTTAGAAGAAGAAGTATACATTGAGCAGCCAGATGGTTTCATTCTTGGAAATAATCCAAATCTTGTATGTAGACTGAAAAAGGCTCTCTATGGTCTTAAACAAGCTCCAAGGGCTTGGTACTATCGTTTGGACAAATATCTTCATCAACAAGGTTTTTCTAAAGGATCAGCGGATAGCAATCTTTATATAAAAATTGAAAATGACAAATTGCTAATACTTGTTGTGTATGTAGATGACATTATCTTTGGCAACAATGAAGAAGCTATGAGTCAAAGCTTTGCTTGGTGATGCAGAAAGAATTCGAAATGTCCTTGCTTGGAGAACTGACATACTTTCTTGGATTACAAATCCAACAAAATGAAGGAGGGATCTTCTTGTCTCAAACCAAGTATCTCAAGCAGATTTTGAAGAAATATGGTATGGAAGATGAAAAACCAGTATGTACTCCCATGGTAACAGGATGCAATCTCAGTGCAAATGACGAATCAAAAACAGTGCATCAACCAACCTACAGATCTATGATTGGAAGTCTACTTTATTTGACAGGTACCAGACCAGACATCATGCATGCAGTGGGAATAGTTGGAATATTTCAGGAAAATCCAAAGGAAACTCATCTTTAGGCAGTGAAGAGAATTTTCAAATATCTTCAAGGGACTCAAAATTATGGCTTATGGTATCCTAGAGATACAGATCTCACACTTCATGCTTATACATATGCAGATTGGGCCGAAAGCATGGATGACAGGAAGAGCACAAGTGGTGGTGCATTCTTTATGGGTTCCAGATTAGTATCTTGGTTCAGCAAGAAACAGAGTTCGATTGCCTTGTCTACAGTTGAAGCGGAATATGTTGTTGTTGCATCTTGCTGCACTCAACTCCTTTGGATGATGTAGACCTTGCAGGATTTTCAAATCACTTGTACACCACCTATCTCAATCTTATGTGATAATACAAGTGCAATCAGCATTTCAAAGAACCCAGTCATGCATTCAAAGACCAAGCACATACCAATCAAGTATCATTTTCTCTAGGAACAAGTGCTTGAACAAAAGGTAAAGTTGGAGTATGTTCCTTCTAAGGAACAAGTTGCTGATATACTCACCAAACCACTGCCCACGGAAACCTTTGAATACCTCAGGAAAAAGTTGGGGGTTGTTGATGCATCATCTTGTTGTTGAATCTCTTCTGAGTGTTGGTTATACACAAGGTTCATCATGGTATATGCGTACATGTGCTGGTTTGCGGATTGGTCGAAGATCGAATGGTACAGGTTCAGGGGGAGCATATAATGCATTGTTGGCATTATGGTAGTACAGAAGGAGAACATGGATGTTGATCTAAACATGGCTGCAATATGTCTCTATCTCCTTCATGGTCGTTTATGGTGTTTGATGGATTATGATTCTTCTTTGCAGATCTGGTTTATAGTGAGGAGGAGCATGTTCTTAGGGGGAGCATAACCCTTTGCCCTTGATGTCAAAGGGGGAGAATGAAGTTGAGGATCTTGAGGTTTCCATCAAGTCCAAAGGGGGAGATTTTTCACATTATGATTCTCGTATGGCTCTATGATACAGGTGTTGTACTTGATGGAAACTCACTCAAGTGGTATTGGTCTGTTCAGGCTCTCAAAATGATGGAAATTAAGAGGCTCGCAGGTGAATGGTTCAAAAGGTGTGAACCCGCACGTTCACCATGCAGGAGGTGCGGTCATACCCACAGGTTATTCGTTGAGAAGGTGTGGACCGCAGTGCACACACTTCAGATGCTATGGTATTTAGCCCGCCTTTTTCTGATGCTATGGTTTTGGCCCGTGGTATAGGATCTATTTTAGCCCTGGTTTGGATCCCTTGTATTTGTCATTGATGGTTTTGCCCCATGGTGTGAATAAGGGCTTGTCTATAAATAGGGAAGGAGATCACTTGGTTTTTGGCATCTTTCATTTGAATATCTTAAAGATCTGAAATTTTGGGTGATTGATTTTAAAAGCTAGATCTAACTCAAGGAGATAACTTAACTTAAGGTGAATCTATTGGCATGCCGTGATCTCTCGAGCGCATGAACAGATCTATGGATCTCACTGACTGTGGCACATTGGTGTACTGAAAAATCTGGCCTTAATCAGAAGTCCGCAGGCGATCCGAAGGCGCAGTGCGTAGGTATGCAGTGCAGTCAAAGGCGAAGTGCGTGGGTATGCAGCACAGTAAAAAGCACAGTACGGGGTACGCAGTACAGGAGAAGGCAGTGTGGGACGCACACAGCACAGTCAAGTGTGAAGTGTGAGGTACGCAGGCTTGAAGAAGGCACGGTGCAAGTCTACGCAGTAAGTCAAAAGTGAAGGTGCGGATCTAAAGAAAAGTTCGCAGAGCGGAAGAACACCTAGTGCGGATCTGCGCAGTTCTGTCTCAGAAGAGTTGCGGACATACGCAGGCCCCTGTTGGTGAAATTGCGGTCTTATTTTGAAACAATTGTTGAATTTCTTTTATCTATTACAACAGAGTTCTGGGGTTTGATTTCTCGTATTCTTTTCTATTTACAGCATTCTAAAGAGTGGGTAATTCATTGGTTTATTGTACAA
This sequence comes from Pinus taeda, assembly GCA_000404065.3. Classification (NCBI taxonomy): domain Eukaryota; kingdom Viridiplantae; phylum Streptophyta; class Pinopsida; order Pinales; family Pinaceae; genus Pinus; species Pinus taeda. Next base: position 38,091 of record APFE030922896.1, read on the forward strand.
GTAGATTGGGTGATTTTTATGTACTTGATGATTATTTGATGTTCATGGATCCAGTTTGAAAATTAATGAAACATGGTCCTTAAAACAACGAAGGGGGTTGTAGCACCCTTCCAGGAGAAACTAGAAAACAAGAGAGATTTGTAGCTCTTTGTAGGTTGCAGCCTGATTACTCGTAAAGGATTGCACCAATACAAGGTCATTGTAAAAGCAGTTTCTAATTGAATGAAGATAGAGACATATTGCAGTAGGTGGTTTTCACCCACATTGGGTTTCCACCTTATATCTGGTGTTATTTGGTGTGACTATCTGTTTTTCTTGTTCATGCTAATTATTTTATGGTACTAACATACAAAGAATAATTCAAAGTATAATAAATAAGATATATTCAAAAGAATTTAATAATACTGATTCACCCCCCCTCTCAGTATTATTTCCAACACCTTTCTCTCTATTGTTGGATGAGTTCCACTTCTCCTCAATTAACTCCTCCCTCAGGGAATTTGATTTTCCTATTATTGGGTAAAGGAATAAATACATTTTGTAAATCCTCTCCTTCTCATCTATTTAATAAAGAAAAAAGTGAGAATTGAGAGTAGCATGTTCATTGTGAATAAGAAATATTTTTTAGTGTGGACTACAGTGATGGAGGAGGAAGAGATTGTGTGAACCACATAATATGTAAGAGAAGGAGGAGATATTCAAGTAAAAGGCATGTCCACTTAAACATCAGGTAGATGAGACATTGGTGACTTCATGCATTCTTATTCTCTGTCTACTCTACTAAAAAATTGAAGAAATATAATATAAGAAGAATTGTTCAGGTTTACCCCCTTCGGGGTTTTTCGCGGTCATTGGAAGAAAATATGATTGTGTCATATTTGTTCTTGGTTCTCTACATATGATCCTTAACTTTCGTTTCTATATATAATCATTGATCTCAAATGTTTTGAAGAAGAAATCCACATTTTATGTAATTGTAACATTGAGCATTCAATTTTCTCAAAAACACATTTAGTTATTTGCAAATTACATTCAAATCAATGTAAAGTACATTCTATTATATTTATATTTTTGAAAAGTAAATTTACTTCTATTCTGTTTTATGCAAAGTACATTCAACTTTTTTCATAGGACTTTGAAGTTTTTGGACAGAGCTTTCATATTTTAAAATAGTATATACAATAATGAGTTAAGTATTTTTGTCCCAATACAACACCTATGGTTGTATTTGAAGCATTATTAGAAATATCAAGTGGACGGGACCAATTTTTCCCTCTTGAAATTGGTGTCTCAAAATTTATG
>APFE030922896.1:40555-59019 GCA_000404065.3 Pinus taeda
TTATTAACTATTTCTTTCGAAATTCCTCGAAGTTATTGTCAATGTTTAATGTTTTAAGTGGATAAATTTCTATAAGACAACTGCTAAACCTTTCCATTGAGTTTAATAACATTTTAGATTGTGAAGATGAAAAGTATTCAATATTGAATTCTTCTTGAAATTTTTGCTCTAATATATCGACACAATAATTTTGTTCACAATATGATGAAAAATAATGATTATTCATTAAATTCACTAATTAATCTTCCTCGTAATTTTGTGAGATAGTTAAAACTAGTTTAATATCTTCATAATTTCCATCATCTCCTTCAATTCATTTCCCATTCTACATTTCAATTATTTTTCTTACTCGCACATATTCTATGAACATTTTAGTGATATTTCCACTTGAAGTGAACATATCACTAGACTTGCAACATATGAATGCATCAATATTAGCTAACCGTGGCCTACCAGGAATCACGGATGTCATCATAGATTAGTTTTTGGTGTTAGTATCATAAAATAAATAGGATACTCCCATGTATATAGGAGTACTTATACATATTCTAATATACCCTTACACTTGAGAACATCTATATCTTCTCATTCCAATAAAGTATGATTATATTGAATATTAGTTAATTTCACCTTATCCATTGTATTATTTTGAAATAATGTTTATATTTGCACATAATATAGTTAAAGTGTTTGGAATTTCATTTCCATTGGTATGCACCTTTACAATTGGATTAAGTGGATCTAAGTGTTTTTCAATTTTTGGTTTTTGCATCACAATGCTTTCAATATTTTTTAGCAATTGCACTCTTTAGAATTATTTTCATTTTCTGATAGGATTTTAAATACATAACTCCTTTACTTCTTTTGGAAAAATAGTGATTTCCCTTAAAGGTTGAGGCAATGGAATTTTGATCCAAATATTTTCCAATTCGTATAACATGTTATAATCACATAAAACTATTTTCTTATCTATACCTTCATCAATTTGTAATCTCTTCGAAAAGGCAGGATTTTGTAAGGAAATAGATCATTGCTTAGCTATACGAATTGTAGGAATTGATTTTATTTTGTTTTCATCTATTTGTGTACAAGTATATTCCTTCTGAGGAGTAATTTCTTGTTGAGGATTTTCCTCCTCTTCACGAGATTTATCCTCTTTATATTCTTGAATGACAACAAGGGGTATTTCATTATATAGAAATTGAGGAGATCTAACTTGGACATCATTTAAATATAGAAGAGCTATTATATAAGCTTCAAACATTTCGGCTTGCATATTATAAATCAATTGTTAAGGCAGTTTATTATTGGGATTAGGGAGTAGATAAGAAGGTAATTCATTTAATCGAGGAAATTAAGTACATGGTAATTGAAGGGGCTGACTTGTAGTTAATTGAGGTTGGAATTATGGATGGGCATGTTTTGGAGGTTTGGGTGCAGAATAATTTTGAGCTTGATATTGAGGATATTATTGGAAATATTGAGGGTAGTCAGTGTTTCTACCATAAGAACATTGCCATCCCTTTGACCAAGATGAGTTTTGTGGCTCACGTGGCCATGTCTTCCATAGTAGGGTTGTGCTCCAATCACTTTGTGGTTGTGCATAACAAGGAATTTCTCCATTAGGATATTGTGCCATACCTATTTGACAAGGCTCGTAAGGTCTTCTATGAACAACATAACAAGGTTGTTTTGTTTGACTTATCCCAACTTCCTTTTGGAAAATAAACATGAGTGTTGATATTAAAGTGAATTCCTCTGTAGCATGAATCACTGCACATATAAAAAAAATCAATATTGTCAATAGAACATTGTCATAATGAATGTTTATACCTACATCTAGGATAGAAAATAGAAAAAGTAACATTTTCTACTTTTTCTTGTTTTGTACTCTTAACATATCAATTTGTTCACTATTCTTCAGCACCACATGGTTGAGAGCTCATATGGAGATTCTACCCTATATAATCAGCCTTTGGGATGTAAATCAAGATATCTTCATCATCCAAGGGCAACAATTAGGAGGAAATGGGCATCTAATTCATCACCATATTATCCTGCCGAAGAGAAGCAATTCAAGTCTTTGGATCTCGCTAAGGAGGTGAGAGTACTAGGAGTCTAGTCTAGAGATACTATCCTAGTGTCGAGATAACCAATGGAGGAAAGGTGAAGATTGCAACAATCACCAACAACCTCATTTTCAGAATAATTTTGTTCACCATGGCACATGTATCTAGAACATAAGATGTGCATGAGGCTTCCAAGTCTCAATTTCAATATGATATCACATGTTTCACCCCAACCATCTTCCACTAGTGCAGAGGCACCTTGGCGAACATGAAGAAACAATTGTCCAACGGTAAGCATAGACACCTAAAGAAGTTCAAGTCTTGTTCTATACTAGTCACCTTCTTCTTGGAGTGAGTGCTCCTCTTCTACTATCAGTGGGCAGAAGTACCACATCCTATCGCACAAGATGTGAGGCTCCTAAGATGGAGCCAACTCATGCTTCGAGGAGGCATAGTTCAACATATGCATTATCCACCATAATTATTCACTTGGCTTGAATGCTAACTGCTTGTGGTAGATGGTTACACTTAATGTGACTCAAATTTTAGAGGGGATTGAGATCTGCCTCTACCACTAGGTGAATAGTGGACCGACGCAGGTAAAAACTCATTTTTTTATTTTTTCAAGTTTTATGATCTTTATAAATGTGTAAGATAAGACTCAACTTATGATAAATGTGCAGATGTGGGACGAGACAGACCATGAGACATGTTCCCAATAATACATTGAGGTGCCCATCCGATAGTGGGTGAAGACTACGAGGAAGGGGCCGACCCCTTAGAAAATATGGAGTGAAATCTAGAGGCAATCACTTGAGGGGTTCTAGATTATGCCACTATCAACAATGTTTCACTACTTTGGTAGCGATATACTCTAGGAGTCTCTGTGAGACTGCATTGACTGCTAGGCCATGTGATTAAAGTGGTCTCGTGCTATCATGAGCACCATGTAGTTTGATAGTTTATCTAGTCTTTTACACATTTTGTAGGGTTTGAAAGCCAAATGTGTGAGAAAACTCTATTTTCTCACATTTTGATGAAACACTAAGGAATATGTGATATATATATGCATTTTTTATTCCTACTTATGCGTTCATAACATGATTCAATTTTTACAAATGACGTAAATGTCTATTAAGAACAAAATTTGCCAATGCATTAGTTAATGTATTTAAATTATGTGGAATATGTTGATATGTAATATAATCAAAACTTCTTTCTAGAAATGTAATGCATAGATACATATGCAATATTTATGGATTTCTTACTAAGTAATGATTGCTTAATTGTAACACAACTTGCTGTGAATCCAACTTGACAACTATATCCCTAATTCCAAGAGAAACTACTTCTCACAAGAGTTCAATAACTCCGCTATATTTAGAAATATTATTGGTTGTTCAAACAAGGAAGATACCTTCTAACTTAATTAGCTCGTCATTAGGGTCATAGAGTACCCATGTTGTGGAAGAGGGGTTTTGCGTGCTACAATAAGTACCATCAGTAGAAAAATTGTAATGACTTGATGACATCTCCAAACCGAGTTTGCAAAGACAAAAAACAGATGGTTATGGAAAGGGTTCTTTTAAGATAGCGAGAGTCTCTTTTAGCAAGTGACTAACATCAGATCATCGTGGACAATCCTTAGTGTAATGATCCTCCTCACATATGAGGCAAGGATAATTCTACTTTCTTCTAGAATCATCATCAATAGAAGATTTAGGAGGGTCTTGTTTTAGGACATCAAATTTGGTCTCGCCTTTTGATGAGAAAGAGTATTGCAACAATAATGATGCAACTCCTAGTGCTACAAGCTTTACTTTATAAACCTAGGGTTTGTACAAACTTCGAGGTGACAGTGTTGTATACACAAGTAAAATTGATGGTTATTTCTTTTGTTACTGTTCAACTCGCGAGAGAGCATTAGGGTTTTCAAGTCAGAGTTCTATGGATTTAGAAGAATCCTGATTACTAATCAATGAAAGAGGAATCTACTCTAATAGAAAGCTTGTCTACTGTAATAAGGAAAATGACCTAAATCCTATGCTAAAAAAACTCCATTCGATAACTAACTGTTGAGAAACTATGCTTTACAAGAATGCCAAGCTAACATGTATGAAATGCTACTATCATAACCATGGAAGTTCAAAACATCAAGCACCATTGTTGTGCATGTAAAAGACTGAAATAAATTTGTTGTTTTCTTTTTATTATTTTTATGGAAAATCAAGTATGAACCCTAATCTCTTTTGATGATATGTCAGGAGGATTACGGATGTTGGAGAATCGTTGGGAGTTTTGGGAGACCCTCAGGTACCCTTGTGTTGCTTCCTACAATTTTCACTCAATTTTGGCCTTAAAACAGTCCACTATAGGAAAATGTACTAGATGTACTAAAAACCTACATGATTCACTCTATTTCTACGCGATATAGCACAGAGGAGAATGATTGGTTCTAGAAGTGATTGAAGCCTTAGGGAAGGTGGCTGATAGGTGGAATGGAGTGAGAAAATTCCTAGGGTCACTCAGAACTCAAAACCAAGGTTTGGAGATGGTTTTGTTTGCTCATCATGCTTGGAGGAGTTTCTACGTAAAATGATGAAATTGGTGAAGGTCTTTGTGGAAGCAAGGAATGATTATGGATGGATGAAGTTGGAAGGTGGTTTCTTGCTATGGCATATCTCTCTAGTTATGAAACACTTTCTCTACATGAAACATTGTTATTTTCCAAGAAATCATGTAAACAAGAAGATATATAATAAGCTAGAAAAACAAAGTTTAATTAGATAACTCTCTACTTCATGCATGAGGAAAATTTCTGAATGAAATGGAATCATTGATTATATCTATTGTAATACTAAAGATGGAAGAGATGGTACTTAATTCCTACACTTGCAAACTTATCAAATTCTGGTTGAAGTACAGTAAATCGTAAATTTGATGAGAAAATAGAAATCTGTCTTTTTGGGGCTGCATAGGGCTCCTTTCCTCAAATCGTGATCCTTGAAGGAAGAGGTGACGTTAAGACACCTACTAGCATATTTTTCATGCTTTTTCCCCTTGTAGCCTGCTACTAAAGTAGAGAACAAATGGAAATCAAACTAATAAAAAATTAATCAAATCTACATTGCCTGCAATGAAGTACTTCTAAGAACACTTTAATCATGAAACTATGAAACCAATCTAAGCATACAGATACAATAAGAGTAGCCTTTCCTTCTAGGGTTGGGCCCTAACCAAAGAGCTTCATCCATGTGAGTTAAATAAATAATTGACCATAAAAAAACTCAATATTATTAACAAAATAGAAAATTCCATAGCAATGTCTTCCACAAGTCTAGAGCTCAAAAATAACGAGTGTTTTTAAAAAGTAAATTCGAATCCTAGTGAGGCTCTAGGCCTATTTCTTATACAATTGAATTCCCCAGTGACTTTCCTTAAATCTAGGGAGGCTCGACTCCCAAAGTCAAGATCAACTAAGTCTTTGACTATCACTTGCTCGACTGCCTTTTGATCTTCATGACTTGGCTGCTTGTACTCTAAGTTGGTGTGATTAATGGAGAAATATTTAGATGAGGTAGGAGTAAATGAGGAGGATTTACCTCCTACAATCTCTCTTCCTTGTCCCATTTAGGCTACAAACCTTAATCTTTCCAAAATTCCTCGATTTTCTCTTTCAAACATACATCCAATGCATATTAGTTCACTATGCATAACATCGCACTTTAACTCATGTCATTAAACAAAATATAATTAGAACATGTAATAAATTGTGAGAAGAGTTGATTTGACTAAGCTAGGAGGTGACTTAAGGTCCATATAGTTACCCAATGATGAGCTTAATCATGACCCCCATATTGAAGGTGTTTCTCAGCCTCTAAGCAACTCAATCAATATCCATGTCTTTCATAGCTCTAGTGGCCCCCATGACATCCCATGTTTCAGTTATGGTTTCCTCCTCTTATGCATAGAATCCTGCCTTCCGTTCTACCTCCTCCCACTACTTTCTCTCTTCCTGTTCCTTCTCTAATTCTAACATTCCCAAGAGAAGTCATGGGCTGAGTCTCAAGACAATCCAATTGAGTTTGAGCCTTTGGATGGTTTGTTTGTACATGGGTGTCATGTTCAATGCTTCTCTAATCCTTAGAGGAGAATGGTACTCTCTGATTTTCAAATTATATGGGAAGGTATTCCATCTCCTTTGGAAATATTGCATGCTATCATCCCCTAATAGTCTGAACATATCCCCAAAATGTGTAATTGCTTGCTCTGGGGTAGCAAGATACCTAGCTGCAAGTTGAGGATCCTTTGCAGTTAAATTATATGTTCTAATGACATCCATTGGACTGGACTAATTATCTCTTATCATGAGAGGCGTAGTTTGTTCCATTGCCAATATATTCTTCATTTATATAGCCTTTGCTTCCTCATGGTTCATCCATGATGCCAAACCCACCAACTGTAAATCCCCCAACTTTTGATTAGGGTCTCATACATTCATATCTGTCAAAGCCATGTTATCCAACTAGAGCTTAGACATCTTATCCATATAATCTAACGTACTTTTATCATAGAGATCAATGAAATATCTATAATCTTAGTATGGCATAGTCCCTGTCTATGCAAGGGTCTTGATTTAGAACAATACCCATTATTCCTTAAGGTACAATACATAGGACTTAGTTGTCATCCTGCACTGGATGGATTCCAAAGATAGAGTGGCCATGGATAACGAAGGATTCTTTATTTCTTGTATCTGGCCTTTGAACCATGCATTTTCATTATGGCCTCAATGTCCCTCAGGCTACATAGTTTTCTACCCATCTCCTTGAGCTTTTCCTCCATGTGGCCAATGTCCTGCACTCCCTTCAACTTGGTAATGTACATCCATCTATGTGTTTTGTCTCTTTCTTTCTTAATCTCAAAGAATAATGGAATGGAAAATATTTGTGGAGAGACCCTCCCCCTCTCAATAAATCTGTAGTAGGAGTCAAGGTTAGGTTGATCACTAGGTTCCCTTAGTTGTGGGTCCTCTCTCCTTGTTTCTAGCTGCTTACTTCCTTCCTCATCCAATTTTTAATTTTCCTGTAGGTTCAACACAGTTTCTTGTAGGACTACCTCTGCTTCTTGTAGGTCCCACTCTATCTCATGTAGGATGTCTTTTCCTTTACATCAAGTGGATCTAGTTATAGGCCTTTTCACATAGGTGATAGGAGGCTTAGGTGAGGTTTGTACTGAGTATCCTTCTTGTTGAGTTTTTATAAGAGGAGCCATATTCTCCTGCCATTTAGGTGAGTCCTCAATAGCAATGGGAACCTTTGTTAGAGTTTGCGGTTTTCCCTGCCTTATCCTGAACCGTGCTTGGAGTTTGGGCTTTTCTTGTTCTAAAGTATAAGGGGGTTTGCCTCTGTTGTTTTCCTTCTTATTTGATACGGGTGCTGAGGGCATTGAGGGCAATTGTTGTCTCTTTCTGAGTGGGTTCTAGAGACACCCTAGGTGACTCCTCCTTGTCCTTTTCCTCTTCATTTCCATTTCGCTTCTCACCTTTGTATTCCACTCTTCCTCTCCTTCGAGATGCTTATCTTGTTTATTAATGCGCTCCTTAACATCTTCCTCTATTTCTGCATCACCTTCTTTCTCTTTCTCTTCCTCTTCATCCTCATCTATATCCTATTCATCGTTCTCTGCTTCTTCTCCAACTATTTTAGACTCTTCTCTGTCTTTTTCACTCACAGTAGGGCTAATATCATATGTGAGGGCCTTGATATCCTCATTTGTCCACATGTCTCTAAAAAATTCCCATTGGATAGGAATTTTGAGGTTTTGGAAGGCATCTTTTATATAATTGTAATTAACCCATGGTGGGAAAACTATTCGTACTTTCCTTCCTACACCTTTATGCTTGTATCTATCAGTGATTGCAAAAGGAAGTATGGTACACTAAGCATATGGTGAGGAGATGTTTCTACTCCAAACCTCAATTCTTCAAGCACCCTAAAGTGATAACCATAAACCACACTAAACCTAACTTCACATGATATGTATTTTATAAGGTGGTAGCTTACCTCATTCCATGGGTATGGTAGGCTTCTTCTCCTTAATCCATTCTTGTGCTCAATGTGCTTCTCTCCCAATAAACAGAATTTCCTTTTGGCAGTTTGGCTATTACCCTTGTCTTCCTTTCTCCAATGCACCCCTAGGGGAAGTGTGGTAATTCTGCTTATGAGTTCAGCGGAGAAATCTATGGAGGGGCCCCTCACGACAAGAGTGACATGGGTTCTTGTTAGTGTAATGATGGAGCGAGCAAAATATCAGGCTACTTCATCATCATACCCTCTTAATTTCTCAAAATACCCCATCCAATTATGCCTAGGGAAGATTTCTACCAGAGGAGGGCATTCATGAATCCTCATAGTGTTGATGGGCTTCCTTTTATTAAATCCCCCTATGATTTTGTCTCATGAACTTTGACGAGAAGAGATGTATGATACAAATTTTAATGAAGGATGAAATGGGACTGCAATACTTGTGGAACTATTTGCTTACACAACTATCAAATTCAATCAAATTAGGAGGTTTTTCTATTCGTTTCACATGGAAAAATGGAAGGAAATGTAGAGCCTACCTCCTTATGGTGCGTGTTGTAGCCAACCTGTATGTTTCCTTCTATGAAACTTCTCACTCCCAATTGTGTAGACTGCTTGATTGTGTCATGTAGGATTCCCTATGTGATCTTATATGAAATCCTACGCATGATCAAGATGGGTTTTTTCTCTTCCGTAGGTTCCTTGGGTACGAGAGCGACTTTTCTAGAGTGATCCTCGAGAATATGAATGCATGAGTGCATGAGGATAAACGCTTATTTCCTCTTATCATCGAGTTCAGTCAAGTGGTGTGCTAGCACCTGAGGTATGATTTTTTTCCATTTTTGGACCATTGGTGCCCATTACCACATCATCATTCCCCTCTCCTCATAATCAACTCCCACTTTCGGCATCTATAGCTCAACTACTTCTGATGTCATTCTTTTCTCTTTGACTTGACAGTTTCCACATGTGTGGGGACTAACTTTTTTGTCCTCATTGACTGAAAGAAGTTGTCTAGGTTAACTGTCCACCTTTCACTTATGAACCAACTCGTCCACAATCTTTACATATTTTAATTAAATTATGCAAATGTGAGAGTGAAGTGAGATACTTGCATACAGTGCTAATACCTTGCTGCAATTTTTTGAGGACATGATGTGCTTGTTGTGTGTCGGTTGCATGTTATTTCTCACTCCTTATATATATATATATCTTTCCTTGTTGATTTCCTTTATGTGCAGGTACTTGGTGTTCAAGATGAATGTGCTGCTACTACTCTCGAGCTTCTTCTACCCTTGGATCTTCATGTTGGAAGCTTGCTTCAACACATGATTTTTATTCTGTGGGATAGGTAGCTACATGATTTCCTATAGGATGTGTTGTAGTTGCTTCTCCCTAAAAAATTTTAATCGTTTCCACTGCTGGGACTTGAGGATGATGACATGGATAGAGAGGAGGCCTAGAAGTGTGAATAATGAGAAATACACTCAGGTGCTGCCCTCCTCTGCTATCTGTTTCATCTTTTCTCTATGATTTCTCTTCAAGATAGTGAATGTTTTGAAAACTGATTGTTATTTATGATTGATGCAGGGGGGATTATGGTGGAGATTGGTATGGTAATGAATTTGTGATGTAGGGTTTTTTATTTTTGGACATGGGAAGGTCATTTCCTGGCCCTAGGGTTACTCACCTTAGGATTCTGAAGCCACTATAATTCCTACAAGATCATTTTGTAGGTTTTTAGGGGATCCTATAGGTTTGCAGGGAATCCTTTAGGTTTAAATGGAATCGTGTAGAAAACATAATACCCTTGCAAATTAAGGCAAGTGAGTGAAAAAAATGAAAGGAATGGTGGAATGATGAAGGATAATGGATGGGGAAATACAAATATGAGTGGAATAGGTTCCTCTTTTATTCTCTTTTTCTCTCAGAGACATGCTAAGGCAAGAGCTAAAACTTGCTCCACCACCATCACTACTTTATTGATATCATCAATGAACTCTTACCTTGACAATGTTCTCCTGTAAATATTCATTATGTGCCCATTAACATGTAAAGGATTGGCCTCCGCATCTATGGTTCTCATTTGCACTGAACCATTAATAAGGCCTAATCACCTTCTTGAAATTATTTATCTTTGATGTTCCTATGGTGCTAGATATTCCTCTGAATTTGAGTTACCTATATGTATAGGAGGGCCTATGTTTTGAGCTCATCTAAGCCATTCAACTCGAGTAGTCTGTCTTTTTATGCATTGCTGAGATCTAGATTTAGTTCGGCTACTATCCTCAATGTGCTATACTCAAATTCAATGGACAATAGGGCCTTTTTCCTAGATACCAATTCCTAGGGTGTGAATTCAGTGGTGGTCTTCCAGGTGGTATTATAGGCTCACGTGGCTTTAATTACTTTATCTACCTAATATTTCATGTTGTTGCTAACCACTTTAGTCACAATACCCTCGAGCACTCTCTTGGTGACCTCCATTTGCTCATTAGCTTGTGGGTGATAGGGAGTGTAGGTTCTATGCTTGATCTTATGCTGGCTTAACACGTCTTCAATCATGTTGGAGGTAAAATGCCTTGATCAATGACGAGTTCTCTAGGGTACCCAAATTTGTGAAATACATTCTCCCTTAAGCACTCAACCACCCTCTCCTCTATTGTTGCCTTAGTTTCCTTAGTTTCAGTGCACTTACCGAGATAGTTAATGCACATAATGATATACTTTTTTTTCTTGGATGGAGCGTCAATAGTTCCAACAAAGTCCATGCCGCACTTGTCAAATGGCTCAAAAATCATTTCATATTGCAAAGGAATTTCATCTCTTGGAGTATGCTTTCCCATCCTTCGACACCAATCACATTTCACGCAAAATCTATGCCAAAGCATTTAGGAGTACCAAAAATTTAGAAAGATGACTATAATGTTGTGTATCTCTCCAAACGACCGAGTTGTACTCCTCAAATATTTGAGGGGTATGCACGACAATATCCATGAGAAAGTGATGTTGTTCAAGCCCAAAATGGTGGATGATATTATGTATAGGCACAACACCTCAAGAACATAGGTCTAAAAAGAGCGCAATCTAGTGTATCAAACAAAAAAGAGAAATGAGACGCTTCTAAGGATGGGAGGAAGAAACAAAAAAGGGGGAAAGGATAAAAATATGGTAGCCACAACACATGGGTGCAAAAATCCTAGTAACCACTACGACATTGATGGCGATACAGAGCAGAGGTTTTGGAAGTTGCATTGAGAGCTAAACTGAAAGAACCGGAAGAAAGATAATAAGAAGAAGAATATCATGACAATTAATTCACACAACCAAGTTGAAAAAAGCTTAGACATGGATGAGAAGATTGCCCATACATTAATTCAAAAGGATGTGAATCTTGATATCCTTCAACAACACGAAGAGAAAGAAATGACCAAACACTTCCATGTAAAGCTACAGGTCAACAAGATGAAGATTGATGCTCTCCTTTACTCAGGATTGCAGGAAAATTTCGTTGCAACAGATCTAGACAAGATGTTAGGGATCGAGTGATCATCTGAACCCATATCCATTGGGATGGGTATATAAGGATGCAAAGCTTAAGCTAAAAAATTAGTGTAAAATTACATTTGTTATGAGTGTTTATTTTATTGATGAGGTAGATCTGTATGTCGTTCCCCTTAATGTATGTGGAGTTGTGTTTTGCAGTACACACATGTACATGTGTGATGCTATATTCATCACGAGAGGTAACTAGTACCATTTCATCAAGGATGAAATATCGTTCATCATCGACTTGCGTAAATAAAAGTTAAAAGTTTCACTATAATTGGTAAAAAAGCCAATAAATTGATTAGTTCGAGCAAGAAGTATGTTTTATTGCTTTTAAGAGAAAATTATCTTAGAGATTAGTGAATAAGAGGTAAGGCATAATTAGAGGGGTGTACTAAGAAAAATAAGACAACAATTGGGGGAGTTGTTATAGGAATACAAGGATCTGTTCCTAGAGCCTAAAGGGATACATCCTAAGAGAGATGTAGAGCATGAGATCTAGCTATTTTCAGACTCCCCATTGCCAAATATTGGGTTGGACATGAAGTATGCTATAGAAACAAGTGAGGTGAAGAAATAGTTGCAACAACAATCGGAACAGGGTGTTATTCAACTCAGTACATCACCATGTGGGTCACCCTTCATCATTGTGCCAAAGAAGAATGGGATCTCACACATGTGTATAGATTAAACAACATTGAATAAAATCATGCTCAATAAGAGATACCCCATGCCCTAGATAGACGATCTGCTATATTAGTTGCAGCAAACAAATTATTTCACTAAGCTAGACTCAAAGTCTCGATATCACCAGATTCTAGTCAAAGAAGAAGATACGTGGAAGACCAACTTCAAAAACAGACAAGGTTTGTATGAGTTGTTAGTTATGCTATTCATCGTCTATAATGCAACAACTAAATTAATGACATTAATGAATTATTTATTAGGCCATTTTATAGATTCATTTGTTATTGTTTATTTGGATGATAAGAATAATTAACATTTGATGCAGGTGCTAGAAATATTGAAGAAGCACGAGCTCCTAGAAAATCTTAAGAAGTGTGAGTTGCACAAGAGTCCTTGATGTATTTGGGATTTGTGATTGGTTGAAGAGAATTAAAGATAGATCCTTAAAATATGGAGGTCATCATGAAATAGTTGGTGACTACAAGGCCACCAACAACAAAGATTACAGCTTTAGGGACTCTTATTCACATAAATCCATTCACCGATGATGCATACAGAGATGAATGTTTAGAAGATGATGGTTTAGTAGGTCATGAGAGTACCCAAAAACTCATCCATGTGATATTCTATAAATGAGACATGTTTTTGTTGTCATACATTTTCACATCAAATCTCATGGGTAGAGATTTTAAGGCCTTTTGAACAATGATATATTTTTTAAAAACTTCACAGACTCCTCTAATCATATTGGTTACTTCATCAATTATGATAAATTATTCTTCCACACATTCCTCTCTATGTATTTTTAAGATTTCAAAACTCATTTTTAAGGTTTGAAGTTTTGCCTTTTTAACTCTATCATCTCTTTCATGACTTTGATTGAGATTGACCCATACTTCATTAGCAGAATTTTAGTACATAATTTTTATGATTTCAGAATCACTAAGCACAAAGAGAATGAAAGTCTTGGTTTAAGCATTATTTTCATAGAGGCTTTTTCTATCAACATTAGTGCTAGGGACATTAGGGACATCATAATCTACTAAAATAGAACTGTAAACATCTACTCTCGAGGACATAAGATAAGCTTCCAACTCAACTTTCCATAAGGCATAGTTTGTACCATGAAAGTGTGGTATCTTGCTTGGGTAGGTACCATGACTCTCTTGCCAAGACATATTCTTCATGAATCTACCTTTGAGTGGTTAGAATGTTCATGAAGGAACTTTTTTCTAATAACAATTATTATAATAAGGAATAACTCACACGGTGAATCATTAATAGTGGAATTCATAAAACATTAAGTGCAAACCTTCAATTATTTTCACTATTATTAGTTATTTGAGAGAGCATTCATACTACAATAAACATGAATAGAAATATAAGATACTCAAATACGGTAACTAAAAAACATACACACGAAATGACACAGGTATTTTTATGTTAAAATGAGTGTTAGAAAGCCACTAATATGTTTTTTTATTATGATGTAATTTCAGCACCCACTTAATTACATGAATTTTTTCACACGAGGCCCCAATACCCTTCAAATAGAAAGATACAACTTTCCAAGAGGCACCATCCTCTTTTGAATGTAGGAAACTACCTTCTCTAGCCATTGTTCTTCCTTTCATACAATTTTCAAATTGAAAATAGAGGATAATACATTTAGACAAAAACAAAAACATATAATGGAGGCTTTCACGTCAGTCCTTATTTTTCATTTTTCTTTTCTCACTGACTTGCTGAGGGAGCAGTTAAAACTTGTTCCACCACCATCACTATTTTATTGATACCATCAATGAAATCTTGGCTTGACAATGGTCTCTTGTAATTATTCGTTATGTGCCCATTAAGAAGTAAAGGGATGGTCTCAACATCTATGGTATTGATTTGCACTGAGCCATTATCATGACATCTCTCTATGCCATAAGGCACTAACCATATTTTCCTTAAATTTCCCTTAAAGTATTTATATCTAGAATCATATAATAAGGCCTAATCACCTTCTTCGAATTACTGATCTTTGATGTTCCTATCATGCTAGATATTCCTCTAAATTTGAGTTACCTTTATGTATAGGAGGGCCTGCGTTTGAGCTCATCGAAGGCATTCAACTCGAGTAATCTCTCTTTCCTACATTGCTGAGATCTAGATCTAGTTGGGCTACCATCCTGAATGTGCTATACTCAAATCCAATGGACAATAGAGCCTTTTTCCTATAGACCAAATCCTAGGCTGTGAATCGAGTGGTGGTATTCTAGGTGGTATTACAGGCTGAAGTGTCTTTAACTACTTTATATACCCAATATTCCATGTTGTTGCTAACCACTTTGGTCACGATTCCCTCGAGCACTTTTTTGGTGACCTTAGTTTGCTCATTAGCTTTTGGGTGATAGGGAGTGTAGGTTCTATGCTTGACCTTATGTTCGCTTAGCAGGTCTTCAATCATGTTGGAGGTAAAATTCCTTGATCACTAATGAGTTTTCTAGGATACCCAAATTTGTGAAATACATTCTTCCTTAAGAACTCAACCACCCTCTCCTCTGTTGCTGCCTTAATTTCCTTAGTTTCAGTGCACTTACCCAGATAGTTAATGCACATAATGATAATCTTATTTTTCTTGGACTGAGCATCAATAAGTTCCAACAAAGTTCGTGCCCCACTTGTCAAATGGCTCAAAAATTATTTCAGGTTCCAAAGGAATTTCATCTCTTAGAGTACACTTTCCCATCCTTTGGCACCAATCACATTTGAGGAAAAATATATGCCAAAGCATTTAGGAGTACTCAGAATTCAGAAAGATGACTCTAATGTTGTGTATCTCTCTAAAGGACCAAGTTGTACTCCTCAAGTATTTGACAAGTATGCACCACAATGTCAATGAGCAAGTGATGTTGTTCAAGCCCAAAATGGTGGATGATACTTATGTATAGGCACAACACCTTGATAACATAGGTCTGAAAAGAGCGAAATCTAGTGGATCAAAGAAAAAAGACAAACAAGATGCTTATAAGGATGGGAAGAAGAAAAAAAAACTGGGAAAGGATAAAAATATGGTAGCCATAACACCTGAGTGCAAAAATCCTAGTAACCACTACAACGTTGATGGCAATACAGAGCAGAGGTTTTGGAAGTTGCATTGAGAGCTAAACTCAAAGAACACAAAGAAAGATAATAAGAAGAAGAATATCATGACCATTAATTCACACAACCAAGTTGAAAAAAGCTTAGACATGGATGAGAAGATCACTTATACATTAGTTCACAAGGAGGTGAATCTGGGTATCCTTTAACGACACGAAGAGAATCAAATGACCAAACTCTTCCATGTAAAGATACAGGTAAACAATATGAAGACTGATGCTCTGTTTGACTTAGGATTGCAAGAAAATATCATTGCAGTAGATCTAGACAAGATGTTAGGGATGGAGTGATCATCCAAACCCATATCCATTAGGATGGGTACATAAGGATGCAAAGCTTAAGGTAAAAGATTAGTGTAAACTTACATTTGTTATCAGTGTTTATTTTATTGATGAGGTAGATCTATATGTGGTTCCCCTTGATGTATGTGGAGTTGTGTTTTACAGTCCACACATGTACATGTGTGATGCCATATTCATGACAAGAGTTAACTAGTACCATCTCATAAAGGATGAAATATCGTTCATCATCAACGTGCATAAATGAAAGAAGAAAGTTTCACTCATAAGTGGCTACCAAGCCAATAAATTGATTAGATCAAGCAAAAAGTATGTTTTATTGCCCTTAAGAGAAAATTAGTCTATAGATGAGTCAATAAGAGGTAAGGCATCCTTAGAGGGGTGTACTAAGAAAAAGAAAACAACAATTGGGGGAGTTGTTATAGGAATACAAGGATGTGTTCGTAGAGCCTAAAGGGATACATCCTCAGAGAGAAGTGGAGCATGAGATCTAGCTATTTTTCGACTCCCCATTGCCAAATATTGGGTTGTACATGAAGTATGCTATAGAAAGAAGTGAGGTGAAGAAATAGTTGTAACAACTGTTGGAACAAGGTGTGTGGGTGACCCATCATCATTGTGCCAAAGAAGAATGGGGCTTCACACATGTGTATAGATTATAGGGCATTGAATAAAATGATGCTCAATAAGAGATACCCCATGCCCTAGATAGACGATCTGCTACATGAATTGCAACAAACAAATTATTTCACTAAGCTAGAATCAAAGTCTTGATATCACCAGATTCTAGTCAAAGAAGAAGATACATGGAAAACCAACTTCAAAAAGAGGCAAGGTTTGTATGAGTTGTTAGTTATGCCATTCATCCTCTATAATGCAATAACTAAATTTATGACATTAATGAATGATGTATTATGCCATTTTAGAGATTCATTTGTTATTCTCTATTTGGTATATAGTCCTACATGGGAGGAGAATAATTCACAGTTGATGGAGGTGCTCGAAACATTGAAGAAGCAAGAGCTGCTAGGAAATCTCAAGAAGTGTGAGTTTGCACAAGAGTCCTTGATGTATTTGGGATTTGTGATTGGTGGAGGATAATTGAAGACAGATTCTTCAAATATAGAGGTCATCATGGAATGGTTGGTGACTACAAATGTTACTAAGGTTATGAGTTTCATTGGAGCGCCACAATACTTGGGGAGATTCATAGCGTTGTTTTCAGCACTATCAACACCACTCCATGCCATAAAAATAAGTGGCAAGAGTTTCTAGCAGGGAAAAGGGTACTAGAAGGATTTTGATGAGTTAAAGAAGAAGATAAGTGAAGCACTATTTTTGGCATTACCAAACTTGCAATGGCCCTTTGAACTCGATACATATTTGACTAGTTATGTTATGGGAGTTTTCTTGATGTATGTAGGAAGGCCTATTTTCTACCATTTTGAATTATTTCATCAAGGAGTTCTTAACTACCATACCTATGAGAAGGAGCTCTATGCCATGGTGCAAGGTGTGAAGAAGTGGAAGAACTATCTAATAGGAAAGGAGATAATAATACACACACGTCACGAATCGTTACAGTAACTTTAGGCCCCTAATAAGCTACAACAGACAAGGCACTACAAGTGGAAGGGGTTTTGTAGCAATTTAATTTGGTGATTAAGTATTGTTGGAAATAATATTGAGAGGGGGGGGGGTGAATCAGTATTATCACATTAATAAAACTTTTTCATTTCCAAACTCTGATTCATATATGCTACTTCGACAACTTCTTATGATGAGTGCATTAGAACATTATCAACCATATTATCAGTTAACAGATGCAGTAGCATAGAATAGATCATCACACATAAGGCACACACATGAACACCATGATATAAGGTGGAAACCCAATGTGGGAGAAAACCACCTGCTGCAAGTCATCTCAATCTTCTTCTTAATAAGAAAATCCTTTTACAATATTTGTACTGGTGCAGTCTTATACCAGTACGGGAGCTACAACCCCCTTTGCTCTTGTACTAGCCGATCCATTTACTAGTACGCAGGCTGCTACCTGCTACAATGCTCCAAAGATTCCCCTTTGCTTTTGTACTAGCCTACGTACTAGTACGTAGGCGCCGGCCTACAATCTTCTCTCCTCCAGGTACCACGTTTCATCAATTTCCATACTGGATACACTGAAGCACAACACATAATCTTAAAGGCCACGTTTCATCCAATTTTCTTACTGGATCCATAAACATCAAATTATCATCAAGTACCTGTAAGTCACCCAGATAACCAGATCCACAATAACAGAAAACTAAACCCAGAACACCTTCTGCGGCGTCTCCTGCGGCGCCTCCTGCAGTGCCTCCTGCGACGTCTCCTGCAGCGCCTCCTACGATGCCTCCTGTGGCGACTACTGTGGCGCCCTCCTGCGGCGACTCCTGCGGTGCCTCCTGTGGTGCCTTCCTTCAGCGCCTCCTGCGGCGACTCCTGTGGCGCCTTCCTGCAGCGCCTCCTGTGGCGACCCCTGCGGCACCTCCTGCGGCGACTCCTGTGGCGACTCCTGCGGCGCCTCCTGCGGCGACTCCTGCGGTGCCTCTTGTGGCGCCTCTTGCGGCGACTCCTGCGGCGCCTCC
>APFE030922896.1:76676-90652 GCA_000404065.3 Pinus taeda
ACCTTATATATGGTGTTCTTTGGTGCGACTATCTGTTTTTCTTGTTCATGCTGATTATTTTATGGTACTAACATACAAAGAATAATTCAAAGTATAAGTAAAGAAGATATATTGAAAAGAATTTGATAATACTGATTCACCCCCCCTCTCAGTATTATTTCCAACAATTGGTATCAGAGCAGGTCCTTGTGAAGGAGTTTGATCGCTTGAAGGAAGATCCATCATCATGAGAAACTATGAGAGGGAAGCATCGATGAGGCCACCTATTTTTGATGGGACAAACTTGGTATATTGGAAGGTAAGAGTTACTGCGTATCTTCAATCTTTGTGTACAAAAGTTTGGGACATCATAGAAACAGGATATACTTTTCCATCAGCTACTCCTACAGATCGAGCAGAGAAAAAGAAATATGAAACAAATGCAAAGGCAGTCAATGCTCTTCTAGGATACCTATCTCAATCAGAATTTGTGAAGGTTATGCAGTATAAATCCGCAGAAGAAATATGGACAAGATTGTTTTGAGCTATGAAGGTGATGATCAGGTAAAACGTGCAAAACTTCAAACCCTCAGGATTCAGTATGAAAATATCAATATGTATAATGATGAAAGTGTGGCTAATTATTTTCTTCGTGTAGATGAGATTGTTAATTGTATGAAAAATTTGGGTGAAGAAATAAAAGAGGTTGTTGTGGTTGAAAAAGTTCTAAGATCTTTGTCACCTAGGTTTGTATCTAAAGTTTCTGCTATAGAAGAAAAGGAAAATGTCCAACATCTTAAAATGTCACAACTGCATGTAATTCTAACTGCTTATGAAATGAGGAAAGGAGGTCCATCTCATAGGAGAGAAGCTTCCTTCAAGGCTTCAGGCAAAGGAGAGTACTATGAATCAGGCGAAGAAGAAGAACCAAATTTTGTCAGAAATCTTCAACGAGGTAGTAGACGGTTCAGAGGTAAGTTTCCCTTCAAATGCTTTGCTTGTAGAAGAGTAGGTCACTATGCTGCAAAATGTCCTCATAAGGATAAGATCGACAAAGGAAAGGAACCTATTAGATGGAACAAGAAATAGAATGCAAATAAGAAGAGCTACTACACTCATGAAGATAGTGACGGTCTATCAAATAGTGATGAAGATGAATGAGGTAATGACTATAAACTTTTGATGGCATTTGAAGATGATGATTACATGGATGCACAGTGCGGGTCTACGCAGTAAGTCAGAAGTGAAGGTGCAGATCTGAAGAAAAGTTCACAGAGCAGAAGAACAACTAGCGCGGATCTGCGCAGTTCTGTCTCAGAAGAGCTGCGGACATACGCAGGCCCCTGTTGGTGAAGTTGCGGTCTTATTTTGAAACAATTGTTGATTGTCTTTTATCTATTACAGCAAAGTTCTGGGGTTAGATTTCTGGTATTCTTTTCCATTTACAGCATTCGGAAGAGTGGGTAATTCATTGGTTTATTGTACAAGTAGATTGGGTGATTTTCATGTACTTGATGATTATTTGATGTTCAAGGATCCAGTCTGAAAATTAATGAAACATGGTCCTTAAAAGAGAAAAGGGGGCTGTATCTCCCTTCCAGGAGAAACTGGAAAATGAGAGAGAGTTGTAGCTCTTTGCAGGTTGCAGCTTGTGTACTTGTAAAGGACTGCACGAGTACAAGATCATTGTAAAAGGAGTTTCTAATTGAAAGAAGATAGAGACATATTGCAACAGGTGGTTTTCACCCACATTGGGTTTGCACCTTATATATGGTGTTCTTTGGTGCGACTATCTGTTTTTCTTGTTCATGCTGATTATTTTATGGTACTAACATACAAAGAATAATTCAAAGTATAAGTAAAGAAGATATATTGAAAAGAATTTGATAATACTGATTCACCCCCCCTCTGAGTATTTATTTCCAACACCTTTCTCTCTATTGTTGGATGAGTTCCACTTCTCCTCAAGCAACTCCTCCCACAGGGAATTTGATTTTCCTGTTATTGGGTAAAGGAATAAATACATTTTGTAACTCCTCTCCTTCTCATCTATTTAATAAAGAAAAAAGTGAGAATTGAGAGTAGCATGTTCATTGTGAATAGGAAAGAACTTTTAGTGTGGACTACAGTGATGGAG
Organism: Pinus taeda; assembly: GCA_000404065.3. Taxonomy (NCBI): domain Eukaryota; kingdom Viridiplantae; phylum Streptophyta; class Pinopsida; order Pinales; family Pinaceae; genus Pinus; species Pinus taeda. The sequence continues at coordinate 78,793 of APFE030922896.1, forward strand.
GAGGAAGAGAATGTGTGAACCAAATGATATGTAAGAGAAGGAGAAGATATTCAAGTAAAAGGCATGTCCACTTAAACATCAACTAGATGAGACATTGGTGACTTTATGCATTCTTATTCTCTGTCTACTCTACTCAAAAATTGAAGAAATATAATAGAAGAATAATTGTTCATGTTTTCCCCCTTAGGGTTTTTTCGCGGTCGTTGGAAGAAAATATAATTGTGTGATATTTTTCCTTGGTTCTCTACATATGATCCTTAACTTTATGTTCTATATATAGTCATTGATCTCAAATGTTTTGAAGAAGAAATCCACATTTTATGTAATTGTAACATTGAGCATTCAATTTTCTCGGAAGCACATTTAGTTATTTGCAAATTACATTCTATTATATTTAGATTTTTGAAAAGTAAATTTACTTCTATTCAGTTTTCTGCAAAGTACGTTCAACTTTTTGCATAGGACTTTGATGTTTTTTCACAGAGCTTTCATATTTTAAAATAGTATATAGAATAATGAGTAAAGTATTTTTGTCCCAATACAACACCTATGGTTGTATTTGAAGCATTATTATAAATATCAAGTGGACGAGACCAATTTTTCCCTCTTGAAATTGGTGTCTCAAAATTTATGTTTGAACAATTCAAAAGCTTTTTAACAAATATAATTCCAATGAAATTCACAATCTTTAGTGAGTAATTTGAAAAGTGGTGAAACAATATTTGTGAAGTTTTTTATAAAACTTCTAACATCTCTTTAACATGTTGCTACTGAAATTTTATAGATAACCTCAACCTTTAATGAATCTACATTGATTCTAACACCCGAACAATTCCTTTGGTAAAAATCAGAATGATTCTTTAATGACATAATGAAATATTAACTTCCTTACATATAATAACGGAATTTTCCAAATTCTCCATATCCCCTACAAAATTATTCCGATAAAGAGTAAAATCATCCATATAAGCTTCTACAAAATCATCGATCAAACAAGAAAAGATACCTAATATTTCTCTATGAAGTGTAATAGGGGAATTATGCAAAAGAAAATGGCATTTCATGTAAGCATATATACCCTATGGACAAGTAAAACTTATCTTATATTTGTCTTCTTATGCAAGTTGAATGTGATTTTATGTGCTGAGTCCATCAAGAAAAGAGAAATACTTCTTCCCTTCTAATTTAATACTTGATCATTAAATGGTAATGAGAAATGATCTTTAGAGTTACTTTATTTAATTATCCATAATCTATGCATACTCTCCACTTTTAATAAAAACTCTCCACTTTTAAGTTTTCTTAGGCACACCAAGTAATGGTGAAACCCATTGGATATCTCAAATTAGGCAAATAAAATTGACATTGAGAAATTTTTGTAACTCATCTTTAACAATCTCCCTCATATTATGATTCATCATTCCTTGAGGTTGTCCGACAGGTTTGACACTCTCTTGTATGTAAATTTTACTCATACATCTATTTGAATTAATTCCTTTCATGTCAATATATTCCCATGCAAATATAGAGGAATGTTTTTGTAGCATATTTATTAACTATTTCTTTCGAAATTCCTCGAAGTCATTGTCAATGTCTAATGTTTTAAGTGGATAAATTTCTATAAGAGAACTTCCAAACCTTTCCATTGAGTTTGATAACATTTTAGATTGTGAAGACGAAAAGTATTCAATATTGAATGCTTCTTGAAAGTTTTCCTCTAATATATGGACACAATAATTTTGTTCACAATATGATGAAAAATAATGATTATTCATTAAATTCACTAATTAATCTTCCTCATAATTTTGTGAGATAGTTAAAACTAGTTTAATATCTTCATAATTTCCATCATCTCCTTCAATTTATTTCCCATTCTATATTTCAATTATTTTTCTTACTCACACATATGCTATGAACATTTTAGTGATATTTCCACTTGAAGTGAACATATCACTAGACTTGCAACATATGAATGCATCAATATTAGCTAACCGTGGCCTACCAAGAATCACAGATGTCATCATAGATTAGTTTTTGGTGTTAGTATCATAAAACAAATAGGATACGCCCATGGATATAGGAGTACTTATACATATTCTAATATAGCCTTACACTTGAGAACATATATATCTTCTAATTCCAATAAAGTATGATTATATTGAATATTAGTTAATTTCACCTTATCCATTGTATTATTTTGAAATAATGTTTATATTTGTGCATAATACAGTCAAAGTGTTTGGAATTTCATTTCCATTGGTATCCACCTTTACAATTGGATTAAGTGGATCTAAGTATTTTCCAATTTTTGGTTTTTGCATCACAATGCTTTCAATATTTTTGATCAATTGCACTCTTTAGAATTATTTTCATTTTCTCATAGGATTTTCAATTTATAACTCCTTTACTTCTTTTGGAAAAATAGGGATTTCCTTTAAAGGTTGAGGCAATGGAATTTTGATCCAAATATTTTCCAATTTATCTAACATTTTATAATCACATAAAACTATTTTCTTATCTATACCTTCATCAATTTGTAATCTCTTCGAAAAGGCGGGATTTTGTAAGAAAATAGATCATTGCTTGGCTATATGAATTTTAGGAATTGATTTTATTTTGTTTTCATCTATTTGTGTACGAATATATTCCTTCTGAGGAGTAATTTCTTGTTGAGGATTTTCCTCCTCTTCACGAGATTTATCCTCTTTATATTCTTGAATGACAACAAGGGGTATTTCATTATATAGAAATTGAGGAGATCTAACTTGGACATCATTTAAGTATAGAAGAGCTATTATATAAGCTTGAAACATTTCGGCTTGCATATTATAAATCAATTGGTAAGGCACTTTATTATTGGGATTAGGGAGTAGATAAGAAGGTAATTCATTTAATTGAGGAAATTAAGTACATGGTAATTGAAGGGGTTGACTTGTAGTCAATTGATGTTGGAATTATGGATGGGCATGTTTTGGAGGTTTGGGTGTAGAATAATTTTGAGCTTGATATTGAGGATATTATTGGAAATATTGAGGGTAGTCGGTGTTTCTACCATAAGAACGTTGCCATCCCTTTGACCAAGATGAGTTTTGTGGCTCACATGGCCATGTCTTCCATAGTAGGGTTGTGCTCCAATCACTTTGTGGTTGTTCATAACAAGGAATTTCTCCATTAGGGTATTGTGTCATACCTATTTGACAAGGCTCCTAAGGTCTTCTATGAACAACATAACAAGGTTGTTTTGTTTGACTTATCCCAACATCCTTTTGGAAAATAAACGTGAGTGTTGATATTAAAGTGAAGTCCTCTGTAGCATCAATCTCTGCACATATAAAAAAAATCAATATTGTCAACAGAACATTCTCATAATGAATGTTTATACCTACATCTAGGATAGAAAATAGAAAAAGTAACATTTTCAACTTTTTTCTTGTTTTGTACTCTTAACATATCAATTTGTTCACAATTCTTTAGCACCACATGGTTGAGGGCTCATATGGAGTTTCTACCCTATCTAATCAGCCTTTGGGATGTAGATCAAGATATCTTCATCATCCTAGGGCAAGAATTGGGAGGAAATGGGCATCTAATTCATGACCAGATTATCCTGGCGAAGAGAAGCAATTCAAGTCTTTGGATCTCACTAAGGAGGTGAGAGTACTAGGAGTCTAGTCTAGAGATACTATCTTGGTGTCGAGATAATTTTGTTCACCATGGCACATGTATCTAGAACATCAAATGTGCCTGAGGCTTCCAAGTCTCAATTTCAATATGATATCACATGTTTGACCCCAACCATCTTCCACTAGTGCTGAGGCACCTTGGCGAACATGAAGCAACAAATGTCCAACGGTAAGCATAGACACCTAAAGAAGTTCAGGTCTTGTTCTATACTAGTCACCTTCTTCTTGGAGTGAGTGCTCCTCTTCTAGTATTAGTGGGCAGAAGTACCACATCCTATCCCACAAGATCTGAGGCTCCTAAGATGGAGCCAACTCATGCTTCGAGGAGGCATAGGTCAACATATGCATTATCCACCATAAGACTCAAATTTTAGATTGGATTGAGATCTGCCTCTACCACTAGGTGAATAGTGGACCGACGCAGGTAAAAACTCATTTTTTGATTTTTTCAAGTTTTATGATTTTGATAAAAGTGTAAGATAAGACTCAAATTATGATAAATGGGAAGATGTGGGACCAAAGAGACCATGAGACATGTTCCCAATAATACATTGAGGTGCCCATCCGATAGTGGGTGAAGACTACGAGGAAGGGGCTGACCCCTTAGAAAATATGGAGAGCAATCTAGAGGAAATCACTCGACGGGTTCTAGATTATGCCACTATCAACAATGTTTCACTAAATTGGTAGCGATATACTCTGGGAGTCTTTGTGAGACTGCATCGACTACTAGGCCATGTAGTTTGATAGTTTATCTAGTCTTTTACACATTCTGTAGGGTTTGAAAGCCAAATGTGTGAGAACACTCTATTTTCTCACATTTTCATGTAGCACTAAGGAAGATGTGATATATATATGCATTTTTAATTCCTACTTATGCGTTCATAACATGATTCAATTTTTACAAATGACGTAAATGTCTATCAAGAACAAAATTTGCCAATGCATCAGTTAATGTATTTAAATTATGTGGAATATGTTGATATGTAATATAATCAAAATTTATTTCTAGCAATGTAACACATAGATACATGCGCAATATTTGTGGATTTCTCACTAAGTAATGATTGTTTAATTGTAACACAACTTGCTCTTGGTCCAACTTGACAACTATATCCCTAATTCCAAGAGAAACTACTTCTCACAAGAGTTCAATAACTCCATTATATTCAAAAATATTATTGGTTGTTCAAACAAGGAAGATACCTTCTAAGTTAGTCAGCTCGTCATTAGGGTCATAGAGTACCCATGTTGTGGAAGAGGGGTTCTGCGTGCTACAATAAGTACCATCAGTAGAACAATTGTAATGACTTGATGACATCTCCAAACCGAGTTTGCAAAGACAAAAAACAGATGGTTATGGAAAGGGTTCTTTTAAGATAGCGAGAGTCTCTTTTATCAAGTGACTAACATCATATCATCGGGGACAATCCTTAGTGTAATGATCCTCCCCACAGATGAGGCAAGGATAATTCTACTTTCTTCTAGAATCATCATCAATAGAAGATTTAGGAGGGCCTTGTTTTAGGGCATCAAATTTGGTCTTGCCTTTTGATGAGAAAGAGTATTGCAACAAGAATGATGCAACTCCTAGTGCTACAAGATTTACTTTATCAACCTAGGGTTTGTACAAACTTCGAGTTGACAGTGTTGTATACACAAGTAAAATTGATGGTTCTGTCTTTTGTTACTATTCAACTCACGAGAGAGAATTAGGGTTTTCATGTGAGAGTTCTATGGATTCAGAAGAATCGTGATTACTAATCAAAGAAAGAGGAATCTACTCTAAGAGAAATCTTGTCTACTGTAATAAGGAAAATGACTTAAATCCTATGCTAAAAAAACTCCATTCGATAACTAACTGTTGAGAAACTATGCTTTACAAGAATGCCAAGCTAACATGTATGAAATGCTACTATCCTAACCATGGAAGTATGAACCCTAATCTCTTTTGATGATATGGCAGGAGGATTATGGATGTTGGAGAATGGTTGGGAGTTTTGGGAGACCATCAGATACCCTTGTGTTGCTTCCTACAATTTTTACTCAATTTTGGCCTTAAAAGAGTCCACTATAGGAAAACCTACTAGATGTACTAAAAACCTACACGATTCGCTCAATTTCTACACGATATAGCAGAGAGGAGAATGATTGGTTCTAGATGTCATTGAAGGCTTAGGGAAGGAGGCTTATAGGTGGAATGGAGTGAGAAAATTCCTAGGGTCACTTAGAACTCAAAACCAAGGTTAGGAGATGGTTTTGTTTGCTCATCATGCTTGGAGGAGTTTCTATGTAAAATGATGAAATTGGTGAAGGTCTTTGTGGAAGCAAGGAATGATTATGGATGGATGAAGTTGGAAGGTGTTTTTTTGCTACGGTATATATCTCTAGTTATGAAACACTTTCTCTAAATGAAACATTGTTATTTTCCAAGAAATCATGTAAACAAGAAGAATTATAATAAGCTAGAAAAAGAAAGTTTAATTAGCTAACTCTCTACTTCATGCATGAGGAAAATTTCAGAATGAAATGGAATCATTGATGATATATATTGTAATACTAAATATGGAAGAGATGGTAGTTAATTCCTACACTTTCAAACTTATCAAATTCTAGGTCAAGCACAGTAAATCCTAAATGTTATGAGAAAATAGAAATATATCTTTTTGGGGCTGCATAGGGGTCCTTTCCTCAAATCATGATCCACGAAGGAAGAGGTGAGGCCAAGACACCTACTAGAATATTTGTGATGCTTGTCTCCCCTTGTAACCTGCTACTGAAGTAGAGCACAAATGGAAGCAAAGTAATAAAAATTAATCAAATCTACATTTCCTGCAATGAAATACTTCTAAGGATAGTTTAATCATGGATCTATGAAACCAATCTAAGCATACATATACAATAAGAGTAGCCTTTCCTTCTAGGGTTGGGCCCTAACCAAAGAGCTTCATCCCTCTGAGTCAAATGAATAATCAATCATAAAAAATCTCATTCTCATTAACAAAACAGAAAATTCCATAGCAATTTCTTCCACAAGTCTGGAGCTAAAAAATAACCAGTGTTTTTACAACAAAAAATTGAATCCTAATGAGGATCTAGGCCTATTTTCTATACAATTGAAGTCCAAAACGACTTCCTTAAATCTAGGGAGGCCCGACTCCCAAACTCGAGATCAACTAAGTCTTTGACTATCACCTACTCAGCTGCCTTTTGATCTTCATGAATTGGCTGCTTGTACTCTAAGTTGGTGTGATTAAGAGAGGAATATTTGGATTAGGGAGGAGTAAATGAGGAGGATTTACCTCCCACAAGCACTCTCCCTTGTCCCATTCAAGTTACAAACCTTAATCTGCCAAAATTCCTCGATTTACTCTTCCAAACCTACATTCAATGCATATTAGTCCACTAGGCGTAATACCCCACTTTAACTCATGTCATTAAACAAAATATAATCAAAACATGTAATAAATTGCGAGAAGAGTTTATTTGACTAAGCTAGGAGTTCACTTAAGGTACATATAGTTACCCAATGATGAGGCTAATCATGACCCCCCTATTTAATCAATTGAACTCTTTAGAATTATTTTCATTTTCTTCTAGGATATTCAATACACAACTCCTCTATTTCTTTTGGAAAAATAGGATTTCCTTTAAAGGTTGAGGCAATGGAATTTTGATCCAAATATTTTCCAATTCATCTAAAATGTTATAATCACGTAAAACTATTTTCTTATCTATACCTTCATCAATTTGTAATTCTTCAAAAAGGGAGGATTTTGCAAGGAAATAGATCATTGCTTACCTATACGAATTGTAGGAAACATATCATCGCTTAGCCTTAATTTCCTTAGTTTCAGTGCACTTATCGAGATAGTTAATGCACATAATGATATACTTCTTTTTCTTGGATGGAGCGCTAATAGTTCCAACGAATTTCGTGCCCCACTTTTCAAATGGCTCAAAAATCATTTCAGGTTGGAAAGGCATTTCATCTCTTGGAGTACGCTTTCCCATCCTTTGGCAGCAATCACATTTCAGGAAAAATCTATGCCAAAGCATTTAGGAGTACTCAGAATTCAGAAATATGGCTATAATGTTGTGTATCTCTCCAACGTATTGATTTGTACTCCTCAAGTATTTGACAGGTATGCACCACAATCTCCAGTAACAAGTGATGTTGTTCAAGCTCAAAATGGTGAATGATACTTATGTATAGGTACAATACCTCGAGAACATAGGTCTGAAAAGAGAACAATCTAGTGGATCAAAGAAAAAAGAGAGACAAGACACTTCTAAGGATGGGAAGAAGAAACAGAATGGGGGAAAGGATAAAAATATGGTAGCCACAACACATGAGTGAAAAAATCCCAGTAACCACTACAACATTGATGGTGATACAGAGTAGAGGTTTTGGAAGTTGCATTGAGAGCTAAACTCAAAGAACAGGAAGAAAGATAATAAGAAGAAGAATATCATCGCCATTAATTCACACAACCAAGTTGAAAAAAGCTTACACATGGATGAGAAGATCACCTATACATTAGTTCAAAAGGAGGTGAATCTGGGTATCCTTTAACAACACGAAGAGAAAGAAATGACCAAACTCTTTCATGTAAAGATACAGGTCAACAAGATGAAGATTGATGCTCTGTTTGACTCAAGATTGTAGGAAAATCTCATTGCAGCAGATCTAGACAAGATGTTAGGGATGGAGTGATCATCCGAACCCATATCCAATGGGATGGGTACATAAGGATGCAAAGCTTAAGGTAAAAAATTAGTGTAAACTTACATTTGTTATGAGTGTTTATTTTATTGATGAGGTAGATCTGTATGTGGTTCCCCTTGATGTATGTGGAGTTGTGTTTTACAGTCCACACATGTACATGTCTCATGCTATATTCATGACGAGAGCTAACAAGAGTCTAGTACCATCTCATCAAGGATGAAATATCATTCATCATCAATGTGCATAAATTAAAGTAAAAAGTTTCAATCGTACGTGGCAACAAATCCAATAAATTGATTAGTTCGAGCAACAAGTATGTTTTATTTCTTTTAAGAGAAAATTAGTCTATAAACGAGCCAATAAGAGGTAAGGCATCCTTATAGGGGTGTACTAAGAAAAATAAAACAACAATTGGGGGAGTTGTTATAGGAATACAAGGATGTGTTCCTAAAGCCTAAAGGGATACATCCTAAGAGAGAAGTGGAGCACGGGATCTAGCTATTTTCACACTCCCCATTGCCAAATATTGGGTTGTACATGAAGTATGCTATAGAAACAAGTGAGGTGAAGAAATAGTTATAGCAAGTGTTGGAGCATGGTGTCATTTCATTGAGTACATCACCATGTGGGTCACCCATCATCATTGTGCCAAAGAACAATGGGACCTCACACATTTGTAAAGATTATAGGGCATTGAATAAAATCATGCTCAATAAGAGATACACCATGCCCTAGATAGACAATGTGCTAGATCAGTTGCAACAAACAAATTATTTCACTAAGCTAGACTCAAAGTCTTGATATCACCAGATTCTAGTCAAAGAAGAAGATACATGGAAGAGCAGCTTCAAAAACACGCAAGGTTTGTATAAGTTGTTAGTTATGCCATTCATCCTCTATAATCAAACAACTAAATTTATGACATTAATGAATGATGTATTACGCCATTTTATAGATTCATTTGTTATTGTCTATTTCAATGATATAATGGTATATAGTCCTACATGGGAGGAGAATAATTCACATTTGATGTAGGTGCTCGAAACATTGAAGAAGCACAAGGTGCTAGAAAATCTCAAGAAGTGTGAGTTTGCACAAGGGTCCTTGATGTATTTGGGATTTGTGATTGGTGGAGGAGAATTGAAGACACATCCTTCAAATATGGAGGTCATCATGAAATTGTTGGTGACTAAAAATGTTACTAAGGTTATGAGTTTCATTGGAGCACCACAATACTTGGGGAGATTCATACCCTTGTTTTCATGATTATCAACACCACTCCATGCCATAAAAAAAAGTGGCAAGAGTTTCTAGTGGGGAAAAGGGTAGTAGAAGGGTTTTGATGAGTTAAAGAAGAAGATAAGTTAAGCACTATTTCTCGCATTACCAAACTTGCAATGACCCTTTGAACTAGAGACATATTTGACTAGTTATGTTACGGGAGTTGTCTTTATGCGAGTAGGAAGGCCTATTTTCTACCATTATAAATTATTTCTTCGAGGAGTTCTTAACTACCCTACTATGAGAAGTAGCCCTATGCCATTGTACAAGGTGTGAAGAAGTGGAAGAACTATGTAATAGGAAAGAAGATAATAATCCACACATGTCACGAGTTGTTACAGTAACTTTAGGCCCATAATAAGCTAAAACACAGTAGGCACTACAAGTGGAAGGGGTTTTTGCAGCAATTTAATTTGGTGACTAAGTATAAGAAGGGAAACACAAACAAGTTGGCCAACATGTTATCAAGGCCACCAACATCAAAGATTATAGCTTTAGGGACTCTTATGCACATGGATCCATTCACAGATGATGCATACACAGAGGAATATTTAGAAGATGATGGCTTAATAGGTCATGAGAGTAGCAAACAACTCATCCATTTGATATTCTATAAATGAGACATGTTTTTAATGTGATAAATTTTTGCATTAAATCTCATGCGTAGAGATCTCAAGACCTTTTGAACAAAGATATACTTTTTCAAAACTTCACACACTCCTCGAATCATATTGGTAACTTCATCAATTCTGAGAAATTATTATTCCATGCTTTCTTCTCTATGTATCTTTGAGATTTCAAAAATCATTTTTAAGGTTTGATGTTTTTCATTTCTAACTCTATCATCTCCTTCATGACTTTGATTGAGATTGACCCATACTTATGAGTTTCACTGGAGCACCACAATACTTGAGGAGATTCATACCCTCGTTTTCAAGATTATCAACACCACTCCATGCCATAAAAACAAGTGGCAAGAGTTCCTAGTGGGGAAAAGGGTAGTAGAAGGGTTTTGATGAGTTAAAGAAGAAGATAAGTGAAGCACTATTTCTCGCATTACCAAACTTGCAATGGCCCATTGAACTGGAGAGATTTGACTAGTTACGTTATGGGAGTTGTCTTGATGCAAGTAGGAAGGCCTATTTTCTACCATTCTAAATTATTTCTTCGAGGAGTACTTGACTACCCTACCTATGAGAAGGAGCTCTATGCCATGGTGAAAGGTGTGAAGAAGTGGAAGAACTATCTCATAGGAAACGAGGTAATAATCCACACACATCACGAGTCGTTACAGTAACTTTAGGCCCATAATAAGAAACAACAAAGTAGGCACTACAAGTGGAAGGGGTTTTTGCGGCAATTTAATTCGGTGATTAAGTATAAGAAGGGCAACACAAACAAGTTGGCCAACATGTTATCAAGGGCACCAACATCAAAGATTATAGATTTAGGGACTCTTATGCACATGGATCCATTCACAGATGATGCATACACAGAGGAATATTTAGAAGATGATGGTTTAATAGGTCATGAGAGTACCAAACAACTCATCCATTTGATATTCTATAAATGAGACATGTTTTTAATGTCATACATTTTTGCATTAAATCTCATGCTTAGAGATCTCAAGACCTTTTGAAAAATGATATATCTTTTCAAAACTTCACACACTCCTCGAATCATATAGGTAGCTTCATCAATTCTGAGAAATTAGCTTTCTTCTCTATGTATTTTTAAGATTTCAAAACTCATTTTTAAGGTTTGATGTTTTTCATTTCTAACTCTATCATACTCTTCATGACTTTGATTGAGATTGAACCATACTTCATTAGAAGACTTCTAGTACATAATTTTTATGATTTGAAACTCACTAGCACAAAGAGAATGAAAGTCTTGGTTTTAGCATTATTTCCATATAGGCTTTTTAGTGTGAGGGACATTAGGGACATCATAATCTACTAGAATAAAACTGTAAACATCTACTCTTAGCGACATAAGATAAGCTTCCAACTCAACTTTCAATAAGGCATAGTTTGTACCATGAAAGACTCGTATCATGCTTGGGTAGGTAACTTGACTCTCTTGCCTATACATATTCTTCATGAATCTACCTTTGAGTGGTTAGAATGTTCATGAAGAACGTTTCTCTAACAACAATTATTGTAAT
>APFE030922904.1:4203-22766 GCA_000404065.3 Pinus taeda
GGATTTGCACAAAAAGATCCATTGGGACATCACCATATGAGCTTGTGTATGGGACAGAGGCTATATTTCCAACATCTCTCGGAGTACCAGTAATGAAGCTGATTCAAGGATTAGAAGAGGAGCCAAATGCTATACAGCGAAGGATAAATCAGCTCATAGCTTTGCAGGAGAAAAGGAATGAGGTGTTTGACAGTCATCAACAAGGCCAAAACAGGGTCAAAAGAGCATTTGACAAAAATATCAAAGAGGTTACATTTCAGATTAATGACAAAGTCCTGAAATGGGAAGCTAGAATTGAGGAGAAGGGTAAACATGGTAAGTTTGAAAATTTGTGGAAAGGGCCATATCAGATTTCTGCTTTCCATGGGAATAACACCTATATTCTGTAGGAGATTGATGGAACACCATATGCTGGAGGACCTGTTAATGGCAAGTTCCTAAAGCATTACAATTGATTGAATCTCGACCAAGTGTCTCACAAACATTGTATATAACCGTTTTACTATTTTTTCTTGTTGTAAATAAATGACAAGCGGAACAGGAAGCTTAAGCCCGAGGTGAAGGCCCACAAAGCTAGAAAGGAATGCTTGTCAACTCTGTCTATGTTTTCAGAAATTGAACAAGGCACTGGACCTGCGAGTTCTTAGTGTACTACAGGAGCACACTATCCTAAGTGGAGCCACTGTTATCACTTAGAATTAAAAGTTTGATGCATATAGTTACATGTCCTCGTTTGATGAAAAAGGTCTATGTTTAAGCTGTTTTCATTTTTATTTCTCTCACTTAGGATTCAGAGTTTTAAAGGTTTTTAAGCTTAAATCAGACTCCGCTCCTATTGGCTTTCCTCCATTCATCATTATTCCATAGTCATGTCTTGTCTATCCCAAGTCACGTTGTCTTTTAGTGATTCCGCAGCGCAGTCTTATTTGCCCATTTCGCAGCACAATCATAGTCTAGCAGTTTCACAGTGCGTAATGATTAAGCAGTTTCGCAGCGCATCATTAAAAAATATAAGTAACAGCACTGCGAAATCATGGATTCGTGCATTCCGCAACGAATCTTTCCTGAAATGTCAATTCCATAGGTGAGTCAGCATGTCCATCCACTCATGTCAGTTTGAGTACCTTTTGAAATCATGTCTGAACGTTCATTTTCCGCTACTCCACCAATAGATTTTTGATATGCACAGAAATATCATTCCCAAGAGATTTTACCGTGCATAGTCCTTAATAATGGTCGTGAGTGTTGCATGAGTGACCAGTCATGTTTCGATTTGAATTTCAAGCGAGGCTGTTCAAGAGAGCCTGATTACAAGCGAGGCTAAATAAAAAGAGGAGCTATATCGCTGTATCACCATCTCAACCGGAGCTGTTAAAATTTGACTGTGAAGATCTCAAAGCAAAAATGGAGAGAAAGGAGCACAGGTCCGGAAAATGTCAAAGGAATGAACCTGAAGGCCTGGACATAACCTTGAGAGATGAAGGCGTGATGAAGGCGTTTAAAGATGCCGGGTGCTGGAGATTTTGTAAAAATCTACAAGGAGGGCATGCACAGGTAACAAAAGAATTTGCTCTAAATTTCACTGGTTTGAATTCCAAGGTTGCCATGTTAGAGATATCGGTTTCTCCTAAAGCAATAGCTACTGTAACCGAGATCCCAAGAGGACAGGAAGAATGGTTCAAAATCTTTTAATTTGATAGGAATCCTTGTAAGGAGTTTTTAAAAGAGGCATATGTAAATGAGGATTACACAAAAGCAGTGCCCAGGTTCTATCTCAAGGAACATTATGCTCTTCTTCTTACCTGCATATAGAAGTATTTGACCTGTGAAGGAAGGTACAATAAGGTTTATCCTTATCATTTGAAACTGCTCTTGCATTTTACTAGGAAAGTCTCCATAGACATTCCATTTTATTTATTTCGCAGTTTAAGTAAGATGTGTGACAAGGTACAGCTGAGGAAAGAGGACTGTGAAACCTATTTATTTCATCATGGTCTGATTAAGTTGCTGATTTTAGATAGCCTCCACAAGATAGGCAGAGACTGGAATTCTTTTATCTTCATTGCTGGATTCCAAAGTAAGACTGGTCTTACTCCTCAACCAGCCAGAGAATTTACAATAGCTGAGCTTCAAAGGGAAGCAAGAGCCAAAAAGAAAACCAAGCCTCAGCTACCAAAACCAGTGAAGCCATTAGTCATTCAAGAACAGCCTCAGAAATCAACAAAGGAGAAGACTCAGGGTAAGAAGACTGTACCTGAAGCAAGTAAATCTGAAGCAGTCTCAAGGGTGAGGACAAGAAGCCAGATTAATAAAGAAAAAGGCAAAGCTATAGCTGTCGAAGAGAGCCCTGTGTCTAAGGCAAGCCTAAATGATCTATTACAGGCTATTGAGTTAGAGCAGTCCAAACCAATTCACATTGATCTGACACAGTCACCATAGGTAAAGGTTAAGAAAACCAAGGCCTCAAAAAGGCTTAAGTTTGATGAGCCAACCCAAGAATTTGTTTTTAAACATAGAAGACCTATGACCAGAAATTTCCAACAGGTACAAGAAGCACTGCCCAGAATAGAGGAAACAGGGGAAGGAACACGACCTCAACAAAAGAGCAGCAAAAGTAAAGCAGCCACCACATCTCAAGGAGATTATGTGGCAGCCATGAAAAGCCAAATAGAAGCAGCTGAAGAAGAAATTAACCAACAGAAGAAAGCTGCTGAAGACCTGAAGGCAGAGCTAAGTCGGTTACCTAATAAATGAATTCACTTTTCAGGAAAGGTTTTGTTTCAAACTTTTGTTAATTTTGCTTAATCCTAGTGTTTTGAAGATGTTTAAATCCCTACGACACATATGAAACATCAAAGGGAATTTTTTGCAATCGATGATTGGGTGATATAAGTTCTCGGGTAAAAAAAGCAAGCAAGTTGTTTTAAATAAAACAGCAGTTTCATAGCGCGCTACGAAACTGCTGTAGGTGATGATTTAAACGCAGAACCAGTAATTTGATATTATGGGCGGGAGTTTTTGAAAAAAGTGACACTTTTCCATCACCACAGCCTACAACATATTTAAAACGTGGCCATGTTCCATTCCTTGGGTTATTAAAGGCTTAGAAAGGTGTTGTTCATGTTCGAGCAAATTATGGAAAACAGAAGCCGAGAAGCAGGGGACATCTCCTAATACCACGGGCAGATAAGGGATTCAGCATTTAAAGGCCAATATGGCGTATTTAATATCCAGCTCAGCCAAATCTAAAGAGGACCAGGTGTCACGTGACGAGGAGTAGCCACTATGGCACGAAGATGGAGTTAGAGTCATAATTGATTTAGGACTTTTTAAAATTACAGTCAGCATTTTATTTGTATTTAATAGACAGTTAAATAGTTGATAGGTTTCATTAGAGATAAGGATCGAGTTATTAAAATTCCCCTCATGCTGGAGGAGGAAACTCGAATTAGTTAGAATAAGGATTCTATATATAGCTGAGACAACAATGTAATGAGGGTTGGAAAATTGATAGCAGAAGTATTGTTTTAGCTTATGTAAAAACCATTTTCAGTAATATAAAGCATCTACTTTTCTTCTCAGGATTCATGAAGGATTTGTCATGTTCAGAATATGTGTTTTGTTCTTTCCTTAATGTCTTTTTACAGTTGCATGGATGCATAATCACTCAGAATTCACTGATTGTGCTCTGACTTCCTGTATGCATGTATGAACTGTGGTTTTATGTAAGTTGTATTATGAACATTTAAATGCTAAGTGCCCTGACTTCTATGTAAAGGTAGTGTCATTATTTACTAAATTATGATTGACTCCATAGGCCCAATGGAAACTTGTGTAATGCTTATCCAGCCTTTATATTTGTCCATGTTGTTACACCATAAGAGTTAGCCATCTTATCATCAATCAAAATCAATAACCCTTTTGAGAGAGCCCTCTCAGGCTAAGGAGGCTAAGCCTTAGCCAAAAGCTTGGTTTGAAATAGTTACTTAGAGTCAACCTGACCAGCAGCCTATCAGGCTTGATTTTGAGATAACATCACCTATCATGTTGATTTCAAAGAAGGATCGAACGTGGAGGATGTGTGTAGAATATAAGGCACTCAACAAAATAAAGATGAAGAATCGGTATCCTGTCCCTCACATTGATGATTTGTTAGAACTAATGAAAATTGTTGTCTATCTCACAAAACTGGACTTGCACAGTGGTTATCATCAGGTCAGGATTGCAGAACAGGATGTATGGAAGAGTGCATTCAAGATGAAACAAGGGTTGTTTTAATGTTTGGTGATGCCATTTAGACTGTGCAATGCTTCGACCACATTCATGAGGCTGATGAATGATATTTTCAGGCCTTTTCTTGATGATTTTGTACTTGTGTATCTTGATGACATTCTTGTTTACAGTATGACATGGGATGATCATGTGATTCATGTTAAAAAAGTGCTTGATGTTTTGAAAAAAGAAAAATTGGATGTCAAAATGTCGAATTGTGAATTTGGTAAGACCTCTTTGGTTTACTTGGGTCACATTGTCGGTGGTGGACAATTGAAAATAGATCCTTCTAAAATTGATGTGATTCTAAAGTGGCCTAAACCCACAAATGTTACATAGGTTCATAGCTTTTTGGGTATTGTACAATATTGGAGAAGGTTCATTTCCAACTTCTCTGTCATTACATCCCCCTTGCATGTATTTACGAGTGCGATGCAAACCTTTCAGTGGGAAGGAAAGCAACAGAAATTCTTTCATACATTGAAAGAGAAGATCAACACTGCACCAGTTTTGGCCTTACCTAACCTCCAAAATCCTTTCGATATCAAGATCGATGCTAGTGGATATGTCATGGGAGCAGTATTGATGCAACAAAGGAAACTTGTATGTTACCATTGCAGACATTCTCCCAAGTTGTTATGAACTATCCCACATACGACAAGGAGTTGTATGCCTTGGTTCAAAGCGTGAAGAAGTGGAAGCACTATTTGATCGGTAAGGGTACCATCATTCACACAGATCACCATCCCTTGCAGTGCCTCCAATTGCAGATCAAGCTTAAACAAGCACGTCATTTCAGATGGATAGGATTCCTTCAACAGTTTCACTTGGTAATAAAATACAAGAAGGGTACCAGCAACAAAGTGGCATACATGCTTTCTTACTCTCCTATTACTGCATCTATAGTTTTACAAAATGTCTCTTTATCTTTTGAGAGTTATGTTGAACAGTATGTTGACGATGATGATTTTAAGGAGATTTATGCAAAGTTGACTCATGAATCGTAGGTGGAAAATTACCATTTGCATGGAAAGTTGTTGTACCACCTTGGCAAACTTTGTATCCCCGCCAATGAGAGAATACATGTAATCATAGAGGAACATATCTCTCTTTTTTCAGGTCATTTTGATGCTGAGAAGATTCCCTTGGGGGGATAGAGGTGCCATTGTCAGAATTTGACATGTTTATAGTCATTTTTGCATGCTTTCTCACTAGGAACCCAATTGTGTAGTTTGTTTCTCTAGCCAATGTCTCCATTTTCATACCATCGTCAGAATTGGAGGTATAAGGGTTATTTTTGTAAAGTTGATTGTAATTCATTTATTTCCTCCAACTTAATGAAAGAAGGCCTCCCCACTTTGAGCAGGGCTTGGAGACGTAGCCCACATTAGGTGAACTCCATAATCAAATTGCTTGTGTGCCTTTGATCTCATGGTTGCTTTATGATTTTTGCTTCTTTTTCATGTGTTAAGTTACTTGGTTAATATGCTCTTTTATATGAAATTATGTATGCATCCTTGAAGTTAAAATATTTGGATCATTAATATTTGCAGGTGGACTAATTTTTTTATGCTTTTTCCACAAAAGATATTTGTCAATTTTTATTTTTTCTAAAAATAAGTCACCTAAATGTTATAATATAAAATCATTTTAATTTAAATCATTAAAAATTTATAGATATTATAGTAAAATAATTATAATTTTGACTATTTTAAAAAATATTGCAAACATTTTACAATTTGCATATCAAGGGCTAGTAAGATTCATCAAGGTTTCTAAAACTAAAGATAAATTTTCATCCTTAAAATTTTCTTGGTTTGAAAACTATGTCAGTACATCATATTTTTACTAGGTTTAGCTATCACAATGGTAATGAAGTGTTTCATATTAGAGCAATGTGTTAATACCAAGGTCATAACATGTGGTCATGAGTGCTTAATGGTTTAGCACTTGGAGCGAAAGGGTTATGAAAATGTTCTATGTATCCATGTATCTGGTGTGTTCAAAGGGTGATTTCAATAACTAATCCAAACTCCATATTTATAGGAGTGGTGAGTTAAGACCATGGTCATGAAACATGGTCGTGTGCTCTCATGGTTTAGCTACTGGGCACTAAGGGCTAAGGCTTATCAATTTATTTAAATAGACTAGTAATGGATCTAGAATGTCAGGCATGAAAAAGAGCATGTGCATGTAGAAGTGAAGATTGGGCTAAACAAGTGCAAAGTGAATTATTAGGCAAATTAAAAGGAAGCATCAATATGAATATGAGATGCATTGTTAAAGAAAAAAAAAGAGTGAAGAGATGAAAAGTGCATTGTAGTGTGTGAGAAGAGTGCTAGTTGTGTAGGTAAGATGTAAATGAAGAGAACCAAATCACATAGAGAGTTGCATATGGAGAAATTCAAATATGAAGGATTTGATGATGTATTGAGGTGTATACCAATGTGATGACAACAACAGAGGGAGTCAAGGAAGTTGAATGATTCAGAGAGAATTAAAATATCAGAGAAGGACAAAGATGTCTACAAAGATTTGAATAAGAGCACAATGAATCTGAAAAATAAGATTAAAGATAATAAAGAAAGAAGGTGACTCAAAAGAATTGTTGCAACACAAATTGAATCAGAAATCTGAGGGGATTGGTGTCTCTTACAAGTGGGGGCTTACAAATCTAAGGGGATTGGTGTCTCATGCAAGTTGGTGCTTGGAAACCTGAGGGGATTAGTGTCTGTTGGAAGTTGGTGCTTGAAAATCAAAGGGGATTAGTGTCTCCTATAGGTGGGTGCCTACAAAGATTGTAATAGTAGGTTGGTGACTACATAAATCAATTAATTAAAAGAAGTTTTTTGGTTTTGTCCCAGATGGGTTTCCACATATATCATTTGTTTAATGCTCTCATGTGATTGATGTCTTATTATTATTGAATGATTTAATTGTGTAAAATTGTATTATATTGATTCACCTCGCCCCCACCCTCTTAGCATATTTGTGAATCTAACACAATATGCATTAATATTTAATGAATTTATTATGTTCTAAAAATATTGAATTAATTCAAGGATCCATGTGGGCTAATCTATGTAGTTTCTAATTATATTTGTCATTTCCCCTTCATGGTCATGTTGTGTTGTGACTTGGTGTTTAGCGAGACCCTCATGTGACTGTTATGAAATCAATTTTTTTTTGTGGAAATTTCTTATGGTAATTTCTATGAGAAATATAGCAAAATTTTTGTAAGACATCCCTTTTGAGTTCTAATCAACTAGAAGGAAATTGATTTTGTCGCATGATTTTTATTCTAAAAATGTTAGACACTCAAGGAATTCATTGGTAAATCTTTTTGAAGATGATGTTTTCCCAAGTTAGTCAGTGTGTGCATGAATGTTTAGATAAACATAAATTTTGTTGATGTTTAGAAATGGTTTGGTACAGATATGGAGGCAATACATTCAATCCAAGGGAGCATACTTGGGAAAGTAAAATGCTTGAAGCATATTCCTTCTTAAGTATACTTATGTTCGATAAGTACAAATGGAGAGGGAATGGAAAATGGAATACAAAGTAAGAATTTGCAAGGTTCCTTTTATAACATTTTGGTTACAAAAGAGAATGAGCAAATGAAAATTGTATTAGTCCTTTATTTATGGATTTCTTCCATTTTAACTAAGCATGATGATATCATTTGCCTCTAGTGTTGGTGCTTTCAAATGCTTCTTATGTTGCATATGAATTTATGAACACCTCTATCAATGTTTTCTTTTGATGTATAGAAATAACCTATATGAATTGGTCATGTTTCTTACATATGCATGCTTTATTAATAGTCTATTTTCAATTTTTCTAGTTACAAGCCATTATTGGCTGAGTTAGGAGTCAAGATAGCATAGTAAGGAATGGACATTGATGAACATTGGACAATCACTAGAAAAAATTATACTCTAAAGTTTGACATGTATCTTTTCTTTGTGGATGATGTTGAAAAATCCAACTATAAACAAATTAAAATATTCAACATTATGCATACAATTTTGGTCTATTCAAGAAATATGACATGCATGATTCACTAGTTCTTGTTAAAATGTTAAAAAGGGCAATTTACATGTGTATTAATACTTGTTGGAAGTGTTTGAGTGGAAAGAGAAATTACATAGTTATGGATGGCCTTATTAGAAGAATGTATTTGCAAATTGAATCCAAGTCAATCACTAAAATGGAGAAAACAAAAAAGTATCCATGGAAATGTGTCGATAAGTTAAATATGTAAGATTGAATGACAACCCGATAAGTTTCAAAACATAAATTTTCCTTATTAGTAGGTATGTAAGTTGTTGTCATTTATGGCTAGATATTTATAGCATATTTCGAGTTTCTATAGTAGTAGGTAGTGATAGAAAAGTTGGGAGCAATGTTGTTATATATTTGCATTATGCACAACAAATCCATCCAACCTAATATAAGTGTTTATCCTTTTCTTCCATTTTTTGGTCTTATTCAATATTTTCTTGTTCTTCATGCTCTTTCAATTAGTGTTAGAGTTTCATATCAAAAGAGTTATAAGGGTCTATTGGTTGAATAATGAGGCATTGATTTCTCATTGGTAGGATTTGTGTTGGTTGAAGAGGTATGTTGAAATTGTGATGCTTAGTAAGAAACCATGGTAGAAGGGTCATATTGATTGTATAACTATTCTCCTCAAAGTGATAATATATAATAATTGATGGGAAAGTGTGGCTTGAGAGAAAATTATATTTTGAAAGATCCTGAAAATCAAAATGGAAAATGGAAAACGAGACAAATATGGTGCTTACTCAAGTTAATTTCCATCCCAATGTCTTCATAAGAACTAGAGAAGGTTAGAGAACAAAACTTTACCTTTTCTTAGTTGGCTTTGTTTATTTTTTATTTACAATGAAAATTGTTGATGCTCTTATGTTTATTCTCTATCAATGAATGGTTAATTATTTTGGGCTTATTCTCTATTAATGAATGGTACAACTATGCATTTATAGCTTTTGGGAGTGTTGTGGCTTTTTTAGATATAAAAATCTAACAAAAAAAGGAAAAATGAAAGATATAACTAATAATACAAAAGAGAGTGGTAGGATCTAGGTAGAATAAAGGAGGAAAACCCTAAGGGGTGTGAGGCTCTAGCTCAACATTAACATCATGGAAATTTTATAAAGATTAATAGAACATCCTACCATTTTTGGCCTTTCCCTTGTTTTATATATACCAATGCAACTCACCAAAAAGCAAAGTGGGTTATTTATAGATGACTTGTTTTGAAATCATTGGCATACAATACATTAGAGAGTGATTGGAGTCATGTGTGGTAATTTTTCTCATCGACATTTTGATCTCAGTGTCACAGGCCAACATCAGGATATCTATGGAAGAAACTTGATTTTATTTAGCTAACCAAAATATGCTGATAAATAATAATTAGTCTAGAAATTTAAATTTGTTATGTCAACTGATTTGAATAAAAGAGAAAGTTGGGGGAGGTAGAAGCGAGAGGGGTTATCCTTCGCCCCGATGGAAAAATTGAGAAAAATTTCACATGGGGGTTGGGATTTGTCTCAAACAAACAGGAAGAATAAATCGAAATTTGGAAAGGGCTCAAGATGACAGTAGTCGAAGGAATCCTCTAAGTAAGTGTTTTTGGAGATTCTCTCACTACTATTAAAAAATGCTACAAAATGAAGTTTTGCAAGGAATTTGATACAAAACTAACCTTGCAAAGAATTCAACTGCTTTTGGACAAATTTGAATCCCTCGAGTTCTTCCATATTACATGAGATAATAACATATTGGCATATGCTCAAACTAACATTGAGGTTAACTTGGAGCAAGGAGACCTACTAGAGGCGAATGGTAGATTTATTCACTGTCACATTCCATGAATATAAATAAATCAAGGTCCTTGATATGGTGGAATTTTATTAAGGAGGAGTTAACTTATGACAAGATGCATAATTATGACAGTTATTCAAAGATCCATTTTCTCTTCCGAGATTACTTCTGTAAAACGATGGGCCCTTAAATCAATAGGTGGTTAAATGCAAGGTGCAATGTCAAGCATGTTGATAGGTGGGATGGCATCGACATGGTTTTAAGGCATGCTAGCAGAGTAGGATTCGTGAGTACCATGGCCAAGGAAGGACGATCGAGTCTGATTGTGTGTGCTTATAGTCCAGCCCAAGTAAAAATGAATTCTCAATTATGCGTAGGGCAGCATAATGAGAATGGAATTAAATTTGAAGGTACTCCCCTTGTCGACATTTTGGAGTTAAGTATGGTTATAAAAGGATGGTTTTGTAGGCTCCATGTGTAATGGCTCTCCATTGGATCTCCAAGCATCGAAAGTATGACTTATTTATTAGGAAATGGTGTTGGTGGCTCTCCAGACAAGATTGATCGGGCTTTTAAGCAAGAAATTAAGGGGATGATTTCCAGGATAGGCGAGCATATTATCTATGAGGCTCGCTCCCATTTCGCCCTAGTCTAGAGCCAGCTAGAAGGATTAAAACAAGATGTAGAAAACATGCAGGCAACGATGGAAGTAGTAACCAAACTAGAAAATCTAGATTATAAGGTAGACAATTCTGAGGTTAAGGTGGAGAATGCAATCATTAATGTGTTAAAGGAAGTGTTTGGCCTTAGCGACAACGTTGAGTAGGACATGGAGATTGGTGATGGTGGGGTTATCCCTTCATTGTTTTTCGACTAATAGAAGTTGTAGTAGGTGCAGGGGCTACAGATGCCAATGGACTAATCCCAGCAGGAGGAAGCCCAACAAGGCAGACAAGGAAGAACTCGATGAAAATAATGAGGAGGGCACTAGGTACTCATTTTCATAGCAATAGTTAGATTATTTTATGGAGGTATGTTAGTATTAATGGAGTATTTTGGAGAATTTATAAGAAGAATGATGTAGTCAATATAGAAAATACATCTCTGCATATCCAAAGGCACTAGTCAAAGAAATTTTGGATTATGAAAATTTTGTTGCTTTTGAATGTAAGGGCACTGGCCAGATTCCAGTTTGATTAATAGAAAGTTAATCATTCATTTAAAAAAAAGTTAATTTTAAAATAATTAAAAATGCAGTAATAATCAAATAATGTAATAATAATTACGATAATGTAATTAATGTAATAATAATAAAATAATAAAATAAAAAATATTTGTAATTAAGATAATGTAATTAAAATAGAAAAATAATAATTAATCAAGAAATTTAAAAAATGTTATGCCAGCTCTTTTGAACAAAAGAGAGGTTAATTCAAAATGATTAATAATGTAGTTAAATCAAATGTAGTAATAATTCAAATAATGTAATAATAATTTAAATAATGTAATTAATGTGATAATACTTAAAATAATTAAAAAGATCTAAGTAAAATAGATTAGGAATAATGTAATAATAGTAAATTAAAATAATGTAATTAAATTAGTTTAGTAAGAATGTAGACAATTGTAGCTTATTAAAATTGATTAGTAATAATGTGGTTGATAATGGGAACCAAGATTTGTTAAGTTTTCATCCATCATCATGATTAAAATTGTTAGGGTTTTTTCTATCCTCTCTAATTTTTCTTTTAAAATTTAATTTAATTCACATTAGGATGTTCATCTAAATGTCAAATCTTATGTTGTTGGTGAGATCAATGTGCAATATGCAATTTTATAAGGTCAACAAAAATTCAATTTAGCTTTTGCCTAATACTCATTTAATTATTGATTTATTTGCATTCATAAAAATATTTATATGTATTTGTATTTTTGCATTCATGAAAATATTTATATGTATTTATATTTTTTATTGAACTGATGCTTTATTTCTCCAAATTTTAAAATAATATTAGCATCTCTTCCAATCATATCTAATCATTTATTATAAAATTCATTTGTTCATAATACATAAAAGTGGTTATATGATGTATTATATTCTTGTATTGCAATGGTAAAATAGGAAAAGGATGGTATAAACTGGACCAACCCACAAAAATGAAATGGTTAATTAAATTATCTTGCAAATCTTTTATGTTTTAGGGTGGCAAATATTTGTAGAGTTAAGTTAATGAAATGATTATTTTAAAATTCAAAATTTCTCTTCTTATATTCCAAACATCAACCATCCACATTGTGTGGTGAATGCATCTTTTCTTATTCCAAACATCAACCATCCAAACTGTTATGGTGAATATCACACTTATATCATTTGAATTTGCCAAAAAAATTCCTTAAGTCACGGGTTGTGTATTGGATTGACACTTTCTTTAAAATAATGTTTAATAACCTATGTTCAAAGCTTCATAACGAACTCTTTTCTTTTTCTTGGATGTGGCTCTGCTTAAAGTTTTATTTAATCTAAAATAAACTTTAACCGCCATCCAAACCACATCATTAATATTAAAAAAAACAACACATTATGATATTCACTATTTTGGTTTATTTTTAATAATTTATAAAAATTATAACATTAAATAATTTTAATAATTTTAAAGTTTAAAATTGTGTTGACCATTCAAGAAATTTAGATAATCAAATGTTAGGTTGTCTATTATTACTATATTGCACAAGAAAATAGACAAGCGATAGAATAATTGATTATCTGTAAAGTCTAATTTTAGAGTCGAAAAGAAACACAACCATAATGTTTAAGGGCTATTTAGTGTCTGTGATGGCTAGATTGTAACCAAAACATATTACTAATTTTTTTTTCTAGACTATATGAAAAATTATAGGGAAGACTGTAACATAAAAATCAAGAGGATAGTGAGGCTTCCACCTCAATTGGGTGAGTTGCATCCTTAATGTTTATGCTCAGAGTTGAGCTCGTAATTGTGCCCACTTCAATATGTGCCAAACAACCATCAATGTTCATTAACTGCAGTTGTATACCCTTAAGCTTCATCAGGATTTCGTCCCTCACGTCACAACATTTTAGCAAAACCTTGCCAAGGAGCATCTTCAATTGCTAGTACTAGTCTATCGTGTGGAGGTACTAGATTCACTTGATCGTGTGTGCTCAATATTCAACGCCTAGGCTACAAGCTCTGCTAACATTTCTATGTCTGTGATACTTTGTCACTCCTGCCAATGTCATCCTCCAAAACATTCAACTTGTGTGTTCTTCTAGAGGACTTTGGTTGTGATATAAGTGAGTGAAAGACTTGGCCCAACACATGCACCACTGAGAGAACCAAATCCTCTGCCACCTCTTTGACATCATGCTTGTTGATGGGTCATGGTGACAGAGGGAAGGAAGCAATGTGAAGAGTTGAAAGACCAAAGACTCAAAGGGCTAAGAGAATGCAGTCATGAGAAGAATTTGAAATCACTTGAGCTAGTGAATAGGTGTAAAACCTCATTCATAGAGCTTGGATTCCATTCGAAGAATGACGAAGAGAAAAAAAGGAAAACATAGAAGAGCCATAAAGAAAGGAGGATCACAAAGAAAGTTCATCATAGAGATAGAAAAAATTACTCAAAAGACAAAATGATGATATGCAATAGAAAATGGAATCCAACCATCAATTCCACCCTATTGAATTCTCTAGAAGCAAGATCTTCTCATGCAATAGAATGATATAGATCCATAAAACTTTAATGTGAACACAAGTTGAGGTGACGTTAATAACACGATTGGGTGTCCTCACCATGTCTTTCATAGTTATTGCCTATGACAATGACAATATGGCCCCTACCACCTCCATGTCTTTATTAATCACCTTAAAGAAAATAAATGATATATATATATATATCAATTATCATAAATTATAAAATATTTTTTAAATATAAATTATATTGAATTTTTAAAACAATTTTAAAATTTTTAATGAGAGATTACTTATTATAAGAAACGTTGTTGTTTAGTAACTTCTTCTTATGCAAAAAGTAGAGAACCCTTATGGGGTGAATGTGATTATATAAATTGGTTATATTAAGTGCATGATATAAGCACCACAATCTTGGTAGAGGGGGAATCAAATTGTTGATAATCTATTGGTACATGATAACATAGTTTTATGAAAAAAGGGTAGGCAACAATTAAATAATTAAATTATCAATTAAATAAATTACCGGAAAAAGAAAAAAAGCATTGTTATTAGAAATAATTCAACAATTAATAGAAAGTAAGCAATGAATAATTATAGGCTAATAAATATTTATTGTTAAAAATAACTATGATAATGGATAAAAAGAAAAAATTATGGAAAAATTCATATATTTGATTTTTTTGGATAATTAATTTATGAGAATACTTGGCAATTAGAGGTTTTTTTTTTTAACAAATTTTAATTGTGAAAAAAAATATTTTAAACCACATAAAATTAGTCATCTAAAAATTTAGAAATTCAAATTTTAAAAATTCAAAGATTTTGTTGTCTTTTAAGTGATACTTTTTGGAGTTTTAGAGGGATTTCTAGCCAGAATCTAACGAATATTTTTTTTGGTAAAATCTTGATTTTTGTGGTTTAAACTAGTCAACGCCCTAAAAACCTCCAAGACATTTCGATTGTGTAGAGTTCACTTATCAAACTTATAATTTCAATAAATCCCTACAAAATTTTAGACAGATTAAATCAAAAAAATATCTTACTTAAAAAATACTCCTAAAAATAATTATTATAATATTAAATTATTAAAATTAATATATCCATTATTATTTAAAAAATAAATAAAAAAACAACCCACCTCAGCTAGACAATATTTCCCTTCCATTTTTCGCTACTGGTTTACAAATTTTATAATAGCACAAACTTAACTTTAGTCGGCACGTTCACAATCCCCTACTTATCTTTTTTGAAAACACGTGAATGTCAAATGTAATTTACACATGGCAGAACAAGTGAATTCCCATAATCGAGAAAGACCGAGACTAAAGGTAATTATCACAAAGTGGATTAGTTTCTTAGTTCGGTGAAAGTAGCCGTTCATGGAAAGCCCTATTTCCAATCCTATTGTAACATAAATGCGCTTTGACATGGGCGCAATATAACACCATATAACACGCCGCGTGGTGATGAGAGAGAAAAAAAAAATAGTGGCGTGTTATATCGCGCCCATATTAGGGCGCATTTACTTTACAATAGGGTTGGAAATAGGGCTTTCCGCTGTTCATTCGACTTATGTAATGTGTACATATTGCATGAAGTACAAATTTATTGCAAACTAGATGTATTTAGAAAAGAATAATATAAATGTTAATTTTGTGTGGCTCAGTTTTGATTTTGAAATTATATTATTATTTTTATTTTTATGGATATAAAAATAGATTATAAATAAAAAATAAAAATATTTTAAAATAAAAGTGTGTTATATAGTATTTAACGTTGTGGAGTTTGACAACTGAATTTGATAGGTTTTTCCACCTTTGAAAGAAAAAAGTATTTAATGTTGTGGTTGGTAGTATATATAGTTAAATTTATATACTACTTGTCATAATATTGACTGTTGTATAAGAAGGTGGTTGGTGGTATATATAGTCAAATTTATATACCACTTATCATAGCATTGAATGTTGCATAACAAGGTGGATATTGACCACCTAAAACAAATGCTTGTTGTGGACAGAATGCTTGGAAATGAGAAATAAGTGTGATGAGCATGTGGAAGAGAATGATTGAATCTAAAGTAGTGCATGGCATTCAACGTAATAATGAATTAGTTTAGTAGAGCTGCAAGAGAATAGTTTACTTGTGCAAAACCCAAAACCAACTTTATGTCAAATTACATATGGTTGTCTTGCATTGGCGTGTTGTCCCATGTTGATAGGTTATAAATGGCTTTGAACTAACTATTATTTATAGTAAGTCGAAAATTGTTCTTCCATGTGCCCCCCCTCCCCCCTCCCCCTCAAAAACAAAGGTATCCTATCGAAGGTGATCAATCACACTAAAATACTAAAAGGGATATCTTTAACACTTGAGCATATCAAATAAGTCATTGAGAACATGCATCATCCCTCATGCTTTAAAAGGGTTGTTGTTTTCTTCCATTTGACATTTGCCAAAAACGAAATCAAAAGGTAAACAAATTGGAAAGGAATTTCAAATCTTATTGGGAGATTCAAGTATATTCTTTAAAGTCATGGATGTTCATGGACAATGGAGCAACATAATGAGTATATGATAAAGTAAGCCTAGAGAAATATTTAGAATCCCAAATCTATAAGAGCTCTATGATTGTGGCTATTGCTAAAGAACTTGAGTGAAGTTTTAATGAATTTACCTGATTAACTTGACCCTTTAGTTTCAACTACTGAGTTATTTAGGTTGGGGACTTGGTGGTTATGGAGTTGAAATCCAAACAAATTTCTTATTGGAGCCCACTATTGAGATAAATAAATGTTTTCAAAGAAAACTGGTCATTGCTTCTCCACCAGCTCCTAATCATTTTAAAAACCAATTTGTAGAGATTCATGAATTTACTCATTGTCACATTGTTTATTAGGCCCTCAACAACTTCCTCAAAATTTATAATCTTGGGGACCCCTCCTTTCAAACTTATGAGATCTTCCAACTTATCCTTTGATTGATTCATCATTTTGGTTATATCTGGGAGCTTTGTTGAAAGTTTTGAATGCTTAGTTCTTGTATCTTTTATTTCCTTCAATTATAAGAAATCACTAAGGCTAATCCTTATTTGTTTGTCAAATATTCCTATAAACTATTGAGATCTCAACAAGGCTTTAGTTTTCTCAAAAAACTTGGAGACACTCCTTTTCTTTATTTAAAAATAAAAATAAAAAAACAGTTTGCATATTACCTTGTTATTTATTTTTTCATTCAAGGTAGTTTTGAGCTCCTTTGACTTCTATATTTTTATTATAAGGTTTTGTTTAAAAAATAAGTTGTGTTTGCTACCCCTTTTTTTCAAAGTTAGGCATCATTTTACTTGTTTTTCAATTTGTAGAGTCGATCTTCAAATCAAGTCCAATTTAATTGAACATATTTTTCCTATTTGAACTTTCTTTCTTCCCTATTTTAATTTAATTCATGATTTCTAAATTGAGATCATTTTATCTCTCAAACCTTATTCTATATTCCAAGCATCTCAATCCTTAAATTAGTCTCACTCAAAATATGATTATTTTTCCCCTCTAGGAATATTTAAACCAGCCAATCTTTTGATTAAGTCATTTTATCCATTTAAATTTCCTTATTATTCTTAATTTTTAAGTTAAAATTAATTCGTAAATTGGACATTTTCCTTTTATTTATTCCCTTTATTCAATTTTCTTTTTCTTTATTGATTTTCAACTCAACCGATTTATTGATCAATTATGCCATATCCCTTGATAAGGCCATCACCTACATTGGGACCTATTAGACTAATTCATAAATTAGTATGACTCAATCCAAATTTTTATTCCCTCTCAATCCACGTTCAAATCATAAATTAGTAGGACTCAATCCGAATTTTTATCCTCTCTCAATCCGCGTTCAAAAGTTGTTCAACCTAGATATCATTTTATGCCAAAAATATAATTTAATTAGGCTTTAAAGCATCCAAGAGTGTGAATTTAATTCATGGCCTATATTATTAGTCCCTACCTGGGACTATTAGCGATCGATCGGGCGTTGACGGGGTATTAATCCTGTGTTTGACCAAGAGTGTTGATGTGCATCACGATTTTAACTGAAGTTTTCATATTAACAAATAATATAAAAGTTATTATCTAATTTCTGATTAGGCAACAAAGTTGAGGGTCTTATTGCCGGCTTCGTAGGCTTCAAGACATTCTGAGCTGAACATTTTAAGCACAGGGTAGTTTTTCCAAATTTTTTGGTACATGTTCTGAGTGTCCTGCATGCAAGACAGATGTTTTCATATGGTTCAACTGGGCCAGATGTTTGGAGCGTTGAGGTATGCAGGGGCGTCGACGGTGGTCTAGAAATGGTTTATCTGAGTAACTTCGAGGAGCAGAGGAGCAGAGCAGAGAGAGCAGAGGATCAGAGAGTAGCGAGCTGCAGGAGCAGGATCTGTGAAGGGGGGAGCTTCAGGTTTACAGCCTGTAAGTCCCATTTTACAATGACGATTGCAGTTGTTTTTGTTCATGGGATTTCTTTGGTTTCGCTTCGGTCAACTTTTGTGCGGCTAGTGTAATGTGTTTCACAGAGCCCTGCCGCAAAGCACGGTTGATTCAGTTAACCATGAACCCTAATGAACTAGCTTACAGTATTCTCGCTTTCTTCTTGTTCTTCCTTTCTTCCCTCCCGCTGCACCCGCATAGAAGGATGGCTGGTTGCCTATTCCTGACCGTGTACCCTTTCCCG